>CANXYI011921986.1:0-11614 GCA_948208565.1 Hura crepitans | reverse complement strand
TGAAGGAGGCTGAAGATGGTGGTTTGGTTCCTTGGTTCAACCATTTTGGGACAGAAAAACTGAAAAGAGGGTGGGTTGGTTCTTTGTGATTGGTCCAAATGGCTATATATCCATTTTTAAAAGATTTTTGGTCACTTTTTGTTGTAAAAATTCATAAAATATTCTAGGACCTCTAAAAATTCCCATTCTAGTCCCCAAAATTCTCAATAAATGCCACTAAGGCCCTTGAAAAATTTCAGCTCAAAACTCCACCGAATGAAAAATCACCATTTTCCCTATACTGGTTTTTCAGATTCGAAAATTCATAAAATATTCCCCGGTGCTCCAAAAATTCCCATTTTAGTTTTAATATCCCTAAATTAATAAAACTAAGGTCCATGCAAAATTTCAAACCAAAAGTCAACTGTTGACTTTTTGGCACTATTCACGGCCAGAATAAAATATTCCAAAAATATATCAGATGACCTCTGAAAATTCCAATTCCTTCACCATCATACGAAGTGGAATTTTTGAGGTTCAGGGTATGGTATTTTCGAGACCGTCCGGACACATTCCCGGGTCTCAAGTTATCCGGATCCCGAAATATTTTTATCTCCGCGATTGGTAGTTTATAATCTAAAACGAATTATTGGCTCTGTTAAAATTTTTATTTCATTCGTTTTGACCATTTTCAGGCCAATCAAAGTTTTATGAACACTGTACCAGTCCTCGGACTCGAAATGATGACCCGCACCGCGGGGAACATCAATCGGGTCTCTAAAACACTGTTCATGAGACTTTGATCGACGGACGTTACATTTGTAGATTCTCATAATTATATAAGTTTGCATGCAAATCGAGACAGTCTAAAAAATTTCACTATCGATTGAATTTGGCCACAAAAATTTACCAACATGTAGAGGCGATTAAAATAGGAATTTCAAAATAAATGACATAATTTTTTGAGCTCCATATGAATTTTAAAAAGTTCCTAAAGTTCTTGCTAATTATCGAGCCATTTTGAAATGGTTTAGGAGGGTACGAGACCCACTTATACCATGCCAACTAGCCTAAGGGCCATGACATATTGCAAAACATAGGGACAAGTGGAAAAATGCACTCGCCAAAAAGAAAAAAAAATTTCCATCTCCTTTTCTGGAATCAACGCCATATTGAGGAAAGAAGGCCATTTTCATCATTTTTTTAATTCCATTTTAGAATATAAATCTCACCTAAATTCACTCTTGTGTGTTAGGAACATAAGGGTACAAGAATTACAATAAAAGGATTTTCCATGAAATAATTAAAAATCCCCAAATTTTTATGGTTGGAGGGTATCCAACAAGCATGCTTAGGTGAGTCTTCATGCTTTCTTGATTTTTTGGTAATTTTTGGGCTGTAAATGAATGTTTGAGGAGTTTAACATCTAAGAGTATATGATTGAATTGTTTTGAGGTAAATTAAAGAGCAAAGTTGCTCGAAGATGGGTGGAGAAGGCTACTATGGAAGGCTAGATTGAGGTGTTTTGGAAAGCTTAAGATGTTATCCTTGAAAGGTAGTGAACATTTGCATTTTTCTCATGTCACTAAATCTTGAAAGGCTAGAAATGTGCTTTAGTATTGCTTGCTTTAGTATCTAATTAATGGTAACTTCAAGCTTTCATGAAATCTTTTAGAGAAATGATCAATGGAAGGGTTAAATAAAAGCTTGCTTGATGAAAATTTACTTGTCATGTATGGATAGTTTTGTTGGCTGAGTGGTAGTGAGCTAGTTATGGTGGGTATGTGTATAATTTTTTAGCTAGGCATGTGATCTAAGAGTGTATATTAGTACTTAAGGTATGATTAACATGTATATGAGGTCAATGATGCATAAAATAATGTTATGCCGTGTGCTCAGATTAAGTAAGGTATGAATGTATGAAAATCCTAACATAGCCAAGACCTAAGCTATGAATGAGTCAAATAAGTTGACATAAAGCTGCATTTGTGTGTGTACATATGTGTTGAGACTATGTATAAAGGTTTGAATATGTAAGAAATGAGAAGAAAATGTTTGATTATGATTCACAAATCACTATACCCAAGAGCTATATGGATGGAAATATTAAATAAATTTTTATGACTTTTTGATGAATAAATAGGTACCTCAAATCTTGAAATATGGAATATGAAATGGCTAAGTTTTATAGGTTTTATTTGAACATAAACATAGAAAGACCATGGCTAATATAAATCATGGAAATGGACATTAAACAACATAATGATACTTAAATATGAACTTGAGTAAGATAACCTAAAGGATTGCCAAAAATGAGTATATAATATAACATGGCAATAGACATAAAAGTGTCTTAAAGGGCTATAATGTTGTGAATGGATGAAATGGCTTAAAAGCCTAGCACAAAGGAGTAACACATCTTTTTCCATATTGTGGCTCACAAGGTGCCATCCTTAAACTAGTTTGATAGCTATTATTATATGCAAATTCAACTCATGAAAATTTTTGGTCGCAGTGGCCTTTAAATTCAATGGCACAACTATGCAACATGTCCTCAAGTTTTTGTATCACCCTTTCTAATTATCTATGTGTCTGAGGGTGGAAAGCTGTACTGTAAGTTAGCCTAGTACCTAGAGCCTGATGTAGTTTCTTTTAAAACTTAAAAGTGAAGCAAGGATCCCTATCTAAAATAATGGCCACTAGTATACCATAGAGTCCTACAATCTTATTGATATACAATTTAGCCAATCTTCCCAGTGAGTAATCCATTCTGATAGGAATAAAGTGAGTTATCTTAGTCAATCTGTCAACAATCACCCATATAGCACCACACTTATTCTTGGTCATAAGAGATCCCATTACAAAGTCCATCATCACCTTTTTCTAGTTTCATTTTGGTATTGCTATAGGATGTAGCAATCTAGAAGGAACTTGATGTTCAGCTTTACCTACTGGCATGTCAAACATCTAGCCACATATTTTGCTATATCTCTCTTCATACATGACCACATGTATTAAGACTTCAAGTCTATGTACATCTTAGTACTACCAGCGTATGTAGAAGAAGGAGCTTTAATGCCTCTTTCAGTATCTGTAACCTCAGGTTATCTATACTATGTACACACACCCTACCCTAATAATAAATACATTCAGCCTTACTTAACTAAAAACCTATTACCTTCCCTTCTTTAGTTTTATCCACAATCTATCTCAAACTATTCATCCTTTACATGAGCTTCCATTATTTATTGCCTAAAATTTGGTTTAGTCTAAAGTCCATCTAAAATGGCATATTCCCTTATGTACTGCAATCTAGCATTCATGGCTTTCAAGGTTACCTACCACATTAGCTTTCCTTGGGTGGTAATCTATCAAATAATCATAATCTTTAATCAGTTTTAACCACCTTATTTTTCTCAAGTTCAACTCCCTCTATGTAAAGAGAAATTTCTAACCACCTACCACATTAGCTTTCCTTGTGTTTAATATGTGTATATGTGTTATATGGCCAATTGATGATAAATGCATGAATGGTGAATAATATGATAATATGCGAGTTCATGATAATATATGATATAATGGTGAAATGAAATGTTTGAATGTGAAATGACATTTGTGTAAATGCATGTCAAATGATAAGAATGAATGTAATATGCTATGTCGCATGTTATGATTGATAATACTTGAGTGAGCCTTTAATATGTCATAAAACTACTATGATGAGTTGTGATATATGAATCTGTAATAAGACCTTGCACCATAAATATGACTATGGTGCATGAAATAACAGCATGTGATACATGCTAATTTAATGAGTTTCCTTGAGTGACATGAATATGTGCTTATGATGAGTTTTAAAGGTTAAAAAGAGAGAACTCATGTGATAAAAATTATATGATATATGATTATGCATATATGTATAGTGTGAAATGACACATGACATGAGTTTGTAATATAGAGATAACATGTTTCCCTATTTTGTCATTAGTTGGCCAAACACTTATAAAGACTTTTTAAAACTGCTTATATTGATGAAACTAAATAAAAATGGTTAGTAGCCCATAAAAGTGAACAACTTAGATTGGCTAGGGTGATTAAAGTAGATATGAGTGGTACTCTGGTACTTTTATCTGACTTTTAAGTGCAGATAAGTAGACCTATTAGTCTTTAGAGCTTATCTATAGAATTCATAAGTAGACTTACTAGTTTATAGATTTACTACCCTTTATATGACACCTACAACCGGACTATATAAGAAATTTGACAAGCAATGCACTTTTTACCAGGCCACACATCTTGAAATTGCTCTAAGTGTGCACTCCTTAACTCTTATAGGCTATTTTATCACTTTTATCAGATATTACTTAGGTTCTCAGTCTAACACTTAAACATTCTTATGTGAGGTATGATAGGCCTAGAAAACCCTTTAACAGACAATCTACATGTTATAAAAAATTGGGCAGCACAATAACTATCCGAGTGACATTCTAAAAATTTTTTCACCTATAAAAGCACTTCTATAATATTATTATCAACATAACTCCTTCTCTAAGACCTTTCTGGTCCCCTCAGTTATCTCATCATATAACATTAACATTTCATAATTATATAGGGCCTTAAGACTATAGTTACTAAAAACTTATAAAGACAAACCATTTCAGACAGACAGTCTGCTTATATACATCACACCCATCCTTTTTATCTATATAGACATGAGCAACCTCTAAGCATGCTACACCTATAACCCACAGTGTTAACATGAGTGCAAACTAATAAGAGAAAGGAAAAAAAGGCTTTTATGTACCCTTCACATACTATACTGTAATAGTGCATGACCTCTGAGGCTAGACTACTTACCTTTGTAACTTGAACACCAAAACACTAATACACTGTGAATCAAACTCAGTGGTGAATTTATTGCATAAAAAACATAATATATGTAGGCACTCGGATGCAATAACAAGCTATAAATGCAATGCAAAGATTAAATTCAAACAATAGATTAATTCCAAATAATCAATCTCCTCGTTCACTTAATTACAAAATGCCTTTGTGATGATTTCAATTAATTT
Source organism: Hura crepitans (assembly GCA_948208565.1). Taxonomy (NCBI): domain Eukaryota; kingdom Viridiplantae; phylum Streptophyta; class Magnoliopsida; order Malpighiales; family Euphorbiaceae; genus Hura; species Hura crepitans. Next base: position 6,563 of record CANXYI011921986.1, on the reverse strand, counting down.
AGTCATTTAGTGAATTGTCATCAATCTGGTATGTACATTAGTTCAATGTAATTTAGATAGGCTCAACTAGATAGTCTACACTTAAAGATAGTAGACCTAGAGACAACTAATAAGTTATGTAGTTGCCCACATTTTGGACCCCGACCGTTGCATTGGCCTAGTCTAAAAGCATAGATCAGTTCACTTGATTCTCCCAATACAAGACAAGAGATAGCAAGGTTCAGTCCATAAGCCTCATAATATCTCAAACAAATCAACCACTAATCACATTGTCGATAGCAAGGATCAGTCTATAGACCTTTTAATATCTAAAAATAATAATAAAGAACTTCAGTAGATAGCAGGGATCAGTTCCTAGACCTCACAATATCTAGATAATCATCAATATTAAACACTTCCAAAGGATAGTAAGGATCAATCTATAAACCTCCTAATATCAAGAAAATCATCAGTAAATATCTAGCAGATGTTAATCCCTAAGTTGATCTGTCAACCCATCCAGTGGGTGTCTAACTAATGTGCTATTTAACATTATTTTATGTCCATTTATTTGTTGATCATCATTTAATAATATTTAAAAGTGAAAAAGAGACAGTTATGAATTTATTTTAACAGTCAAAATTTGACCTAGACAGTTATAGGTCATTTTTTGTCGTACTGGACAATTATGGGTCTATTTTTCTAAGGCATTTTAGGTCATTTTCTTAGGTGCAATTAAGTCCACTTTAAGTCTAATCTAAGCCGTTATTTTAAGTCCATTTATATCCATGTTCAAAGCCATTTACAATGCATAATTTTTTGGTACATTTTCCTAGATAGTTATAGGTCATTTTTATATTTTGCATATGCAATTATAAGTCCAAAATATGTCTATTTCATGTCATTTCCTTATACCAATTGCACCTATTTTTATCCATCGCCATAGGCCTAAAGCCGTAATAATTACACATTACAAATGGCCATAAAAGTGGCCTTAAATCCATTTCATATCCATCCCACAAAATGTGCAAATTTTAGGCCAAGTTATATGCCATTCAAGGTCCTATTTTTAGGTCCATTTTACTATGTCATTTAAAGCCATTTTTATGCCCTTTTCTAAGTTCATTCCATCCTTTAGTTATTACCAAAACTTGATACATTTTAATGCCTCATTACTCACATATGTTTCCATATTTCATGCCAAGTTCACATTACACGTTTCATCCATAATATGACATGCCAATCTCATACACATATACCATGCCATAGCATGTACATAATGTTAAACTCACCTAACATACCTCCCAACCAAAGCTTGTTAATGACCATACTCATGCTTTCTTTTATATTTATACATGAACACATATACATTAACATAATTTAAGCATACATACACACATCATATAACATACAAACTAAGCCTTGACACGCCTTGTACATACCTCGGCCATAACATGAAAATATGCTTACATGCTTTTTTCCATCAAATTCACCATATACACATATCATACTACCTTTAACATGCCATTTCCCATTTACTACCCTATGATACCATGGCATACACATTCCTTACAACTCAAGGCACCCAAAGGAACCTCTCGGCCACTCATAGTGACACTACCAAAGCTTTCCTTTCTCATCATTCATAAGCATAATTCATACATTTCCATATCTATTACACTAAAAACCATCACATTTCCACCTAAATCACACCATACACCCACCATGCACACCTACATCCCTCATCCAAAATGAGGCCATGACTTTTCCCACATTTCTTCCAACAAAACATCAGATAATCAATTAATATGGCATGGAATTAATCTTAATATAAGCATAACACACCATTATACATACACTAGCCATCCTAACTACAAGTTCCATACAAGTTTGCATTCCAAATCACATATGAATTTCACAAAGCATGCCTTAAATGCATAAGACTCATATACCTCTCTAACAAGCAAGACTTTTTCTACACTTAAAGCTTATAAATTGCCTTGTTGCACTTCACTTTCCCTTTGGCCTACATACACACGACAATTTGTTAGAAAAATCATCAAAAATTCCTCAAGCCTCTAAAATAAAATATAAAGACATAAGCCTCGTTATATGAAAAAATCCCTTAAGAAATAAAATCAAAAGGGAGGAAATAGGTACACACACAAAGTTTGCTTCTTAAGCTCCTTTTATGTACAATTGAGGACTTTTTGAATTTTCTTAGATTTTATGGACATTTGTGGCCTTCAAACCCTTTAAAGATCATGTTGCAACTTATCAATGGAATTTTTAGTAGTAATTAGAGAGAGAAAAGTGATAGGAAGATGGCATTAAGTGCAAAAAGAAGAAAAAAAGAGAGACAGGTGCAAAGGTTAATGGATCACGCCATGTGGACATCTAGGTGGTAAGAAAAGGTATTTATAGTGGCTGAGGTGGCTTAAGTTGGGACACATGTCACTTGTGCACCATTAAAATACTAAATTTTTGCAAAACTTTGGGGAATTTTAAAAATTCACTCAAACCCCCAAAAATCATCACATTTAATTTAAAAATACTCAAATAGGCCTATTGAGAGGCTTATAAAATTTCATGACCAAATTCCCTCTGTAGGATAGTTAACTAACTACTTCGATTTATTTGCTAAACCTAAAATTTTGAAAAAGTAGCAAATGACCTTAGAATTTTAAAATTCCTTCACCAATGGACTCAAAGGAAATTTTGACCTGCAGGGTATGGTATTTTCAGGTTTGTCCAAGCACATCCTGGATCATTCACGGCCCAAGTCCATTTAAGCCTATATCCCACTAGATTTTAGCCTAAAATAATTTATTAGTCCTACCAAATCTTTAAATTAAGTCATTTTCTTCATTTTTAAGCCCCTTAAAGTTTCATGACAAGTACACCTTGCCTTGAGCCTCGTAAAGGTGACCCAACATTTCGAGCACACTTTTTATCCATTGAAGGTACTATTCATAAAGCTTTGATTCACGGGCATTACAGTTCTTCCCCTGTTAAGAAATTTCATCCTTGAAATTACCTAGAGTAAATAGATGCTTATATTGACTTTGCATCTACTCCTCAGGTTATCATGTGGCTTTTTCATAATTATGGTGATTCTAGAGAACTTTAACTAAAGGAATGGCTCTATTTCTTAGCTGCTTCACTTCTCGATCTAGAACCTATATTTGCTCCTTATTATAGCTCAGTCTAGCTATACCTCATTGTCCTTCACTAGAACTACATATTAAGGATCTAACCTATACCTTGTAAGCAATGAAACATAAAATACATCATGTATCTATTATAACTCAGGTAGCAAGGCTAGCTTGTATGCTAGTGGTCCCATTCTCTCAATAATCTCTTATGGCCTGATAAATTTGGGACTCAGCTTCCCCTTTTCCATGTTCTGAGCACTTTCTTCCATAGAGATACCTTCAAAAACACTTTGTCGCCCACTGTATACTCAATATCCCTTCGGGTCAGATCTTCATAGGACTTTTATCTCTCAGTTGCAGCTTTCAATCTTTCCCTAACAACATTAACTTTCTCTTCTGTATCATTGATTAGGTCAACTCTTGAGATATTATTTTCCTTGATTCACTCTAGTACAAAAGAGTTCTACATCTTCTAACATAAAGGGCCTCAAAAGGTGCCATGCTAAAACTAGCTTGATAGTTGTTGTTGTAAGCAAATTTAGCTAAGGACAAGTATTAGTCCCAACTGCCTTCAAATTCGATGGTGCAGTAATACAACATATCTTCTAACACTTGTATCACCCTTTCTGACTATCTGAAGGTGAAAGGTTATATTGTAAGTCAGCTTGGTGCCTAATGCTTGATGCAGTTTCTTTTAAAACCTAGAAATGAAGTGAGGATCCCTATAAAAAATAATAGCCACTAGTACACCATGGAGCTTGATAATCTCATTGATGTATAATTGAGCCAATTTTTCCAATGAGTAATCATTCTGACAAGAAATAAAGTGAGTTATTTTAGTCATTATATCAATAATCACCCATACAACATCACACTTATTCTTATGAATAGGAAATCCTATTACAAAATCCATTGTAACCTTCTCCCACTTCCATTCTTGTACTGATATAGGATGTAGCAATTTAGAAGGAACTTGATGCTCAGCTTTTACCTATTGACATGTCGGACATCTAGCCATATATTCTACTACATCTGTTTTCATACCTAACCACTAATATTGGGACATCAGATTTAAGTACATCTTCATACTAATAGGGTGTATTGAATAAGGTGTTTTATGTGCCTCCTTCAGTATCTATAACCTCAAGTGATCTGTACTAGGTACACATAACCTACCTTGATAATATAGACATCCATCTTCACTTAATTCGAATCTTGTTGCCTTCCCCTCTTTAACTTTACCCATAATTTGTCTCAATTATTCATCCTTCACCTGAGCTTCCTTTATTTATTGCCTAAAATCAAGTTTAATATGAAGTTAAGCTATAATGGCATCTTCTTATGTGTACTGTAGTCTAACATTCATAGCTTTCAAAGTTACCATAAATTTCTTGCTCAAAGCATATGCTGCCATATTAACTTTCCTTGGGTGGTAATCTATCAAACAATCATAATCTTTAATCAGTTCGAACCACCTTCTCTAACCCAAGTTGAACTCCTTCTAAGTAAGGAGATATTTTAGGCTCTTATTTTCTATTTAAATATAACACTTCTCACCATATAGATAATGCCTCTAAATTTTTAGAGCAAACAAAATGGCAGCTAACTCTAAATCATGATTAGGGTAATTCCTCTTATGAGGTTTCAACTATCTCGAAGCATAGGCTACTACTTTTCTTTCCTTTAATAATATAGAACCTAATCTAGTAAGTGAGGCATCACTATACTCAACAATGTCTTTACCCTATTATGGCTAAATTAGGATAGGAGCTTCTATTAACATCTTTTTCAACTATCAAAATATTCTTCATATCTTGCACCTCACTCAAATTTCACAATCTTCCTAATCAGTCTAGTCATAGGTTCTATGACCATAGAGAATTATTTCATAAATCTTCTATAGTACTTAGCTAAACATAGAAAACTCTGTATCTCTATCACATTCCTTAGAGGCTCTTATTCTAGTATTATTCTAACCTTGCTAGGGTCTACTCTAATACCCTCTGCTAACACTACATGTCCTAGAAAAAAGCCATTTCATTCAACTAGAATTCATGTTTAATCAACTTGGCATACAACTACTTCTCCCTCAGAGTTTGTAACATAACTCTAAGATATTGTTCTTGTCCTTCTCTGTTCTTAGAATACATTAGGATATCATTAACAAATACCACAAAAAACTAATCTAGGTATGGTTGAAACACTCTGTTCATTAGATCTGTGAAAGCTACTAAGGCATTAGTAAGCCCAAATGGCATCACTAAGAACTCATAAAGCTCATAGCATGTCTAGAGAGCAAATTTAGGAATATTAGCTTTTTTAATTCTCAACTAACGATACCCAAATATCAAATCAATCTTGGAAAATAAAACTATACCACTCAACCGAGCATAAAGATCATCTATCCTAAGCATGGGATATTTATTCTTCACTATTAATTTGTTCAGCTACCTATAATCAATGCACAAATAAAGTGACCCATCTTTCTTTTTCATAAACAAAATAGGGGCTCTCTAAGGTAATGTTTTGGGCCTAATGAACCCTTTGTCTAACAGATCTTGCAACTGCACTTTCAATTCTTTCAACTCAATAGGTGCCATTCTATAAGGGGTAATGGACACAGGAGTTGTACTAAGATACATCTCAATCTCAAAATCAAGCACCCTTTATGGAGGTAACCCTAGTAACTCATCAGGAAACACATTAAAGAATTAAAAAACTATTTGGATTTGTTTAGGAATTAGGGTGGAAGTATTGGTGTTAATGATGTGTGCTAGGTAGGCTTCACACCTTTTTATGAAGGAGTTTTCATGATGTAATAGCTAAAATGAGATTATCTAAAAGGTTTATCTCATCCATAACTTTCACTGCCTATCCCTCTGTAGTCTAGAGGGTCAGCTTCATAGGTTTACAATCCACTATAGCCCGGTGTTCAAGAAATAAATCCATTCCCAAAATTACATCAAATTCATGAAAGGGTAATTCAATCAAATCCATAGGAAATAGACATTCTTGAACTACTAAGGGATAATATCTATGCACCCTGTTCACATTCACACCCTGTCCTATCAGATTACTAACCTAAATGTCTATGTTTACAAGCTCACATTTCAGTCCTCTATCATGTGCTTATGTTGTGATTAGATAAGAATGTGTAGATCTTAGGTCTATCAATGCTAAAATAGGAGCAATAAATAAATGAAACGTACCAATAATGACATCTGGGTTTGCTGCTTCTTCATGAGCCTTGATAGCATATTACTTCGTTGGTGCATGTGTGACACCCCCTATTAGATTCTCGAAGAAACCTAATAAGTGGTGCACTTCTCGGCAAATCACTCATCCTAAAATTTCTCCCATGGTCATTTGTTTAACTTTTACTAATGCCACACTAGATCATTCTATCTGACTCCAAAATTTTTTCGATCG
>CANXYI011921950.1:0-22047 GCA_948208565.1 Hura crepitans | reverse complement strand
AATTGCAATGGCTTAGTCTGATAAATATACAAATATCCAACAACTGCTAATCCCTAGTTGACTGGTCAATCCATCTAATAGGTCATTAGCTCATTGGCCAACATTCTTTTATTTATGTTTATTTTATTACATATCGTCATTCTAGAATATTTATAACCTAATAATAGGCAATTATTATTTAATTTCTATAGTCCAATTTTAGCTAGATAGTAATAGGTCAGTTTTATTATCGAACAGTTATATGTCCAATTTTAAAAAAAGGTAATTTTAGATCTTTTACTTAGGCATTCACAAGTCCACTTTAGACTTGGTTCCATGTCATAATTCGAGGCCTATTATATGTCCATTATTGGTCATATTATATGTCATTCTCATACATACAATTTATAAGACAATTACGAGTGATTTTTACATTTCTAGTACACTATTACTGGTCATTTTCCATTCTTTACTAGGAATTTTCCCATGCCAATTTAAGCCATAATGACATGCCATTCTAGGGCACAATTACTTTTGTTCTAATTAACCAACTAAGGCAACAACAATAGCCTCACATTGCCATTAAAATTTAAGTACACAATGTCCATAATTCACGTCTTATTTCATAGCATTATAGGTCACTTTTATACATGTATTACAAGAAAATTTTCAAGCCCTTTTCTTACACCAATTCTTAATCCCTTTTTCTTACATTTTACTTGGCATATTACATGCCACATTTCTAGGCATGGTTTTAAATATTTCATGCCCATTTGCATGCCATACATAACATACTCATGATATCATGCCAATCCTACACATCATATACCATAACATACCATACTTACCATACCACACCATGTCATACATACCACTCGGCCATAGCTTGTCCACAAGCACACACATGCATTTTTCATAGTTCATCATGCATTCATGTCATATATAATCATTCTAGCATACACATATATGCATATATGACATATCATGCATGCCATACCATGACACACCATGCATATGTCTCGGCCACACACTTAACACACATATACATGCATTATTTCATCAAATTCACCACATACACAACTATGTCTATGCATATCGTACCATTTCTTATTACATACATACCTATTAACATCATTTACATGCCATAACCTATCCTTACACCCCTTAGCCATCTCAACATCATGACCATACCTACATTTTGTCACTAATCACACACACATACACATACATGTCCCATATGCCATTTTCCATTAAGTATACCATACATACAAGCATTATACATAATTTACATACTGAAATACTTCAATATACCCCTCAGCCAAAACACATTCCTCACCATACATGTATAATTCTCACCAAATTAACATGCCAATCATCAAAATTGGACACAACCAATAACACATTAGGCTTGTATCAATAATTTCCACACTATACATGCTCAATTTGCCACTACTAAAGACCAATTCAAGGCAATTCATAAGAAAACTCAATATGGCACACTTTTTATTCAATCAAATTCACTTTCCTATCTCACTTTAGAAGTCTTTCCTTCACTAAATAAGCTTTATTTTCCTTCTTGCACATCATTCTTTCCCAAACCTACATACATGGCACTCTAACTTAGAAAATCCATGAAATTTCTTTAGACCTCCAATTGAAAATATAAAAGCATGAGTGGTCCTAAAATGATGGAATCCCCTAAGAAATAAAAAAAAAGTGGAAGAAATCACTTATATAAGGAATTGAATTTTCAGCCACCATTTATGTAAACATAAACATCCATGAATTTCCTTAGTTAGCCATGGTGGTTAAAAGCTTGAGGGAATGTTTTCTACCCAACTAATATGATTTTTGGTCAAATTTATAGTAAGAATAGAGCTTGAATTAGAGCAACAATGAGGGATGCAAGGGGAGAGTGGCATCGGTAGCAAAAGGAAAGGAAGGAGGAAAAATAGTTAAAATAAGGTGTCAATTTGCCAAGTAATGGAATGCCTACAAGGCATACTTTTATAGTGGGTTTTGGGCTTCTCGGGTGGTGACACGTGTCACCCGAGCATCTTGAAAATGCTAGATTTCGATTGGAACTTTAGCAAATTTTTAAAATTCACTCGGACCTTCAAAAATTATTATGCTTGTTCTAAAAATCCTCGATTGAGCCTATTTGGGCCTCATAAAATTTCAAAATAAAATTCCATTAGCAAGTCAATTAACTAATTCCTCAAGAATAAAAAAAATTGTAATATTCTAAAAAAATTATCAAATGACCTCAAAAAATTAAAATTCCTACACTAATGATCTCAAGGGAATTTTTAACCTTCAGGCTATGACACTTTTAGGTCTTTCCAAGCATGTCCCTTATCATTCTTAGCCTAAGTCAATATGAGCTTAAGGCACACTAGATTTTAGCCTAAAATAAATTATTGGTTCTACTAAACTTTTAAATCAAGTCTTTTTCATCATTTTATGGCCAGTCAAAGTTTCATGACCAATATACCCCTTTTCAAGCCTTATGAAGGTGACTAAGCATTTCGAGAACCCTATTCGAGCCTTTAAATACTATTCATAGATCCTCGACTTACAGGTGTCATAATTCTTCCCCTATTAAAAAATTGTCCTTAAAATTACATGATGCAAACATATATTAATACTAAGCTTTCATATGTTTCTCAGCTTCCCATGTAACCTCCTCATGTTTTGATGTTTCCATAACACTTTGACCAGTGGTATAGCTTATGTTTCCATAACACTTTGACCAGTGGTATAGCTTTATTTCTCAATTGCTTAACATTTCTAGCCATAATCTGTATTGGTTCATCTTTAAAGCTTAGATGTATTTGGACTTTAATCTCTTCTACTAAGATTACATGTGAAGGAACTAATCTGTACCACCTAAGCATTAAGACATGAAATACATCATGAATCTATTATAACTCAAGTGGCAATGCTAATCTATATGCTAATTGTCCTATCCTTTCTTTGATTTCATAAGGACCAATGAATCTCAAACTCAGCTTCCCCTTTTTACCAAACCTGAGTACTTTCTTCCATGGCAATACTTTTAGAAACACCTTTTCACCCACTTCATATTCAATGTCTCTCCTTTTTAAGTTAGCATAAGACTTCTGCCTATTAGTGGTAGACTTTAATCTCTCTCTAATAAGCTTAACTTTATCCTTTACATCTATGATCAGATTAATACCCGTAATTTTACTTTCACAAGCTTCACTCCAATATAGAAGAGTTATGCAACTTTTTCCATACAATGCCTTATAAGGTGCCATGCCTAAACTTGCTTGATAACTATTGTTGTATGCAAATTCAGCTAAGGATAGGTATTGGTCTCAACTGCCTTTAAACTTAATAGCAATGTTGTGCAACATATCCTCTAACACTTGTACCACCCTTTCTGATTGTCCATCTATCTGAGGGTGGAAAGGTGTACTGTAACTCATTATCGTACCTAAAGTTTCATGCAACTACTTCTAGAACTTGGAAGTAAACTTGGGGTCTCTATTAGAAACAATAGCCAGTACCACACCATGGAGTCTCATAATCTCTTATATATATAGTTTTGCCAATTTTTTCTAGAGAATAATACATTCTAATAGGGATAAAATCTATTGTCTTGGTTAGTTTGTCTATAATTATCCACACAACATAACTTTTGCCTCTAGTCATAGGCAATACCATTACAAAATACATTATAACATTTTCCCACTTCAATTCTAGTATTGCTATAGGATGCAGCAATCTAAAAGGAACTTGATGCTCTAGTTTTATCTGTTGACATGTTAGACATCTATCCATATATTTTCTACCTCTCACTTTATCCCGGACCACTAGTAATAAGGTTTTAAGTCCAAATACATTTTTGTACTATCAAGTTGCATTGAATAAGGAGATTCATGTGCCTCATTTTGTATTTACAACCTTAGGTCATCTATACTAGCTATACATAACCTACCACGGTAATACAAATATCTATCTTCACTTAGGTTGAACCCTATTACCTTTCCTTCTTTCACTTTACCCATGATTTGTACTAATTGTGCATCACATGTTTGGGCCTATTTCAACTTATATTTAAAGTCAAGTTTAATTTATAATTCTACTAGGATGGCATCTTCTTTTGTATACCCCAGTATAATATTAATGGTTCTTAAGGACACCATGAACTTTTGACTCAATGGATCTACCATAACATTAGCTTTTCCAAGATGATAATCTATCAGGTAATCATATTCTTAGTTCTAGCCACCTTCGTTGTCTCAAGTTCAAGTCTATTTAGGTAAAGAGATACTTCAAGCTCTTATAATCAATATAAATATAACATTTCTCACAACATAAGTAAAGTCCTAGATTTTCAATGCAAAGATAGTGGCAGCTAACTCCAGATCATGAGCAAGGTAGTTCCTCTTATGTGGTTTTAGCTATCTCAAAACATAAAATACTACTTTTCCTTCTTGCATTAGCGCACAACCTAATTTATTATGTGAAGCATCACTGTACACAATTAAATCCTTTCCTAGTTGAGGTTCAATAAGGATAGGAGCCTTAGTCAACATCTTTTTTAGCTTAACAAAACTCTCTTGACATTTTGCATCCCACTCAAATTTCACACTCTTTCTTATCAATCTGGTCATATATGTTATAATCATTAAGAACCCTTTTACAAATATTCTATAGTACCTAGCAAATCCTAGGAAACTCTATATTTCTATTATATTCCTTAGAGGTTCCCATTCTAACACTACTTAAACCTTATTAAGGTCAACCTTAATAGCTTCCACTGACACTATATGGCCTAGGAAAACCACTTCATTCAGCTAGAATTCAACTTACTCAATTTGGCATACAACCATTTCTCTCTTATAGTCTGTAAGATAACATTGAGATGATGTTCATGTTTTCTTTCTAGTTTGAGAGTACACCAGAATATCATCAATGATAACTACCAAAAAATTGGTCTAGATGTGGTTGAAACACACTATTCATCAGGTTTATAAAAGCTATTAGAGCATTAGTGAGTCTAAATGGCATCACTAGGAACTTATAATGTTTGTATCCAGTCCTAAAAGTAATTTTATGAATATCAACCTCTTTAATCCTAAGTTGATGGTACCCTAATCTCAAATCTACCTTAGAAAAGATATCAACACCTCGAAGTTGATAAAAAAGATCATCAATTCTAGGCATAGGGTATTTATTTTTCACTGTCACTTTGTTTAACTTCTTATAATTAATACACAACTGGAGTGACCTGTCTTTCTTCTTCATAAATAATACAGGTGCTCCCTAGGGTGAAGTACTGTGTTAAGTAACACCTTTATCTAACAAGTCTTGTAACTGCAACTTTAGTTCCTTCATCTCAATAGGTGCTATTCTATTGGGAGTAATAGATATAGGAGAGGTACCAAGATATAGTTCAATTTCAAAGTTAAGTTCCCTCTGTGGAAGCAATCCTAGCAACTTATTAGGAAATACATTAGGAGATTTAGAAACTATTAGAATATGTTCAAAGCTAGATTTGAAAATATTAGTGTTAATGACATGTGCTAGATAGGTTTTGCAACCCTTACGGATGAGTTTTCTTGTTATAACAACTGAGATAATATTATTTAAAAAGCTTCTCTCATTTGCAAATGTCACTACCTATTCCTTTACTATCTAAAGGGTTAGTTTCTTTTATTTACAATCAACTATAGCTCAGTATTTAAATAACAGATTAATTCTTAGGATAATAACAAATTTATGGAAGGGTAGTTCAATCAGATTTATAGAAAACAAATATTCATGAATCACCAATGGAAAGTGTCTATATACTTTATTCATAGTCACACTCTATCCTATGGGATTACTGACTTGAATATCTAAGTCTACATGTTCTAGTTCTAGTCCTCTATCATGTGTTTGTGTAGTACATATATAAGAATGAGTAGACCCTAGCTTTACTAATGCCAAAATTGGAATATCAAATAAATAAAAAGTACCAGTAATGAGATCTAGAGCTCTTACTTCTTCACGAGCCCTCATGGTATATTGTTTAGCTGATGTATGGCCTTTTGACCTTACCTCCTAACTACTACTATTAGGCTGATCACACTTAGTCTATCTCTACACCCTACTCTGAGGTGCTGTTAATGCTTAGGTATGGGTACCCTTTATTTGTCTTTGAGGACACTCTCTTCTGTAATGGTCTCTAGACACAGAGATAAAATATCCCTCTATCCTGGCCTATCTACACTGACTTAGTGTCTTTTATTACATGTGACATAGTCGAGGTGTGTTTTTAGCCCCTGTTATTAGAGCACTGGTAGTTGGCTGTGGTGGTCTGGGTCTAAAAACTAAAGCTTGCCCAGATCTCTATCATTAAGGTGGCTATGTGTCTAACACCCTAGATGAGATTGAGTTTTTCTCTACCTTTTATTGGCACCTGGAGCTGAACTAGATTGCCCTATAATGAATTATCTTTTTCTCTAGAAAACCTCTCTCTTCCCTTATGCCATTTCCTCCATGTCATACACAGTTAATACCTGAGCTAGGAAATCTCTAATTTTTGTATTAGATATTTACAGTCACAACTCTACATTGAAACCTTTTTCAAACCTTTTGCATTTTTCATCCTTAGTTGGAATAAATTCCTCTCTATATCTACTGAGTCTAGCAAAGTCCTTTTCATACATAGACACTGATCTCCTACCCTATTTCAACTCAAATAACTCATGTCCCTTTTTATCTTTATATAACTCAAGTACATATCTCTTTCTGAACTCCTCTTGAAAGAAAACCCAAGTAAGGTCTATCGGTGACTTTCTCTTCTTAATTATGTCCCACCAGTGGAATGCCTCTTCCTATAAAAGAGAAGTAGTGCACTTCAAACTTTCCTTTACTATGCACTCTAGCTATTCTAATATCCTTAATGTCCTCTCTAACTAGTACTTTGCTTTTGCTACTTAATCTCTTTTAGCTCCCAGGAAATCTATAGCCCCCATTTTCTTTACCATTTCTAAGTATATCTTTTGCAGCACAACTGGGGGTAGAGGTGGAGGAACTATAGCTAGTAGAGGTGGTACTGCTATTGTAGTATGTCTAAGCAAATGCATATCTATTGTAATAGCACGGGGAATGCTTATGTTTATAGTTGTGTCTGATGTTATGGCCTATATACAGCAACACTATACTTAAGCATGGATACACTACCTACTCCTTGTATAGTCCTAAGAACATAACTGGCTACTTCTTCTACCCATTTTTCTTGTGCTCTATCACTTAATTAACTATAAAGGATACAGAACCTATCAGCCTTATCACAATCTAGCATGTTAGAGAAATCAATTCCTAAACTTTGGCACTTATGTAAAACAACTAAGAACATATAACCTATGCTCTAATACCACCTAAGGTGACACCCCTAGCAAGATTCCCAAAGAAACCTAATAGGCAATGCACTTTCCACTAGGTCACCAATCCTAAAATTTCACCAAACCTGCACTCTATAGCACTTAAAAATTATTAATTATCTATCAACTATTGCTTAAATCATTAGTCGATCAATGAGACATTATTTTTTAGGGTATATTAAATCTTAAAATCCATTTATCAGGCTATTACAAATACCACAAATTTAGGTAGCACAACAACTACTCGGGTGACATTATGAAAAATTTTGGCTTGTTAAAAACACTTCTCATAACCACTATTACTTCTCTTTCCACCCACTGGACCCTTCTGGTCCTCTATCATCATAAACATATCAATCACAATAGTCAATCATCACTAAGGCCTCAGGCCCACAAACATTAGCATAAATAAAAATTAAACAATTCATATCCACAGGCCTATCTATATGCATCACATGGTTAACTTAATACTATAGACAATAGTAGCTCCTAAGCTTGTTGGACCTATAACCTATAGTATTTACATGAGTGCCTACTAAAACTATCAAAATACAAAAATTTGATACCCTTAAGTGCCTCTACTATTACTCTGCATAAAGCTTGAGGCTAAACAACTACCTGTTATTACCTGCGCACCAAACACTAGTACCTTGAGTATGAAACTCATTGGTGAATTTGAAAAAATAAAAAACATTTCATAGCAAGCACAAAGATGATCAGACATGTTAGGGATGTATGAATGCAATACATGTAATTCATGTGGCAGAATAATACTATTTTATAAAAAAATGTTATAAATTAGTATTACTATATTACTCAGTCTGATCATTCAATTTGACAAATGTAACCCCTTCTAAACTGTCTTTAATTCATATATTATTATTAACTATCTTTAGGAAAAATATTTAGTTTATTAAGTAGGCCCAACTAGGTAGACAACACTTTTAAACACTAGACCAAGAGGGAAATCAAACTATGTAGTGGCCCTACATTTTAGACCTCGAGCTCCATTCTAGCCTTAGTGTAGTGGCCAATCTTATGGAGCCCCACTGCTGCACTAGCCTAGTATGATAAATATACAAATAAAATATCATCATGTCACATTTTCCACCCCCTAATGCAGTGGCCCATCTTGTGGACCCCGATTGATGTATCGACTTGGTCTAATAAATAGACAGTAATATCAATAACATATTGCAGTGGTCTATCTTATGCACCCCGACTGCTGCACCAGCCTAGTATAATAAAAAGACAAATGTCTAGCAGCTGTTAATTCCTACTTGATTGGTCAATCCATCTAGTGGGTGTCTACCAAATAGACCAAGAGTCTCTTATTTATGTTTGTTTTATTATAGATCATCATTTTAGAATATTTATAACCTAATAACAAACAGTTATTATTTAATTTCTACAGTCTAATTTTAACCAAACAGTCATAGGCCAATTTTATTACTAGACAGTTATAGGTCCAATTTTTAAAATAGTAATTTTAGGTCTTTTACTTAGGCATTCACAAGTACCCTTAAGGCTTAGTTCCATATCATAATTCAAGCCCTATTATATGTCAATTTTAGGTCACATTATGTGTCATTCTCATACATATAATTTATAAGACAAATACAGGTCATTTCTACTTTTCTAGTATACTATTGCGGGTCATTTTCCACTTTTTACTAGGCATTTTCCAATACCAATTCAAGCTACATCGACATGCCATTCTAGGCCACAATTACTTTCATTCTAACTAACCATCTAAGGTAACAAAAATGGTCTCACATTTCCATTAAAAGCAAGTACACAAAGTCCAAAATTCATGCCTTATTTCATGCCATTACAAGTCACAATTATAGGTCACTTTTATACTTATCTTACAAGCCAATTTTCAAGCCCCTTTTTACACCAATTCTCAATCCCTTTTTCTTACATTTAACTTGTCATATTACATGCCACATTTCTAGCCATGGTCTCACATATTTCATGCCTATTTCTATGCCATACATCACATGCTCATGATAACATGCCAATCATGCATATCACATACCATAACATACCATACTTACCATACCATACCACGGTATACATACCTCTCAGCCATAGCTTATCCATAAGCATACACTTATATGTTTTATAGTTCATCACACACACATGTCATATATAATCATTCTATCATACACACATATGCATACATGATATATCATGCATGCCATGCCATGATATACCATGCACATACCTCGACCACACACATACATGCATTGTTTCATCGTATTTACCACATACACACCTATTTCCATGCCAACCATACCATTTCCCATTATAGATATACTTATTAACATCACTTGTAAGCCATAACCTATGTCTACAGCCTTCAACCATCTGAACATCATGACCATACCAACATTTTCTCACTAATTTTATCACACACACAGCCATATGCATGACCCACTTGCCATTTTCCACCAAGTATACCATACATACATGCATTATACATAATTCACATGTTGAAGCACTTTAAAATACCTCTCAACCATAACATGTTCCTCACCATACATGTACAATTCTCATAAAATTAATATACCAATCATCAAAATTGCACACAACCAATTAAAACATTAGGCTTGTATCAATAATTTCCACTCTATACATGTTTAATTTACCACTTCCATAAAAATAATTTAAGGTAATTTAAAAGCAAACTCAATATGGGATGCTTTTATTCAATCAAATTCACTTATATATCTCACTTTAGAACTCTTTCCTACACCAAAGAAGCTTTATTTCCCCTTTTGCACATCATTCTTTCCCAAACCTACATACACACCCATCTAACTTAGAAAATCGTTGAAAATTTCTATAATCCTCCAATTGAAAATCTAAAAACATACATGGTATTGGAATTATGGAATCCTCTTAGAAATAAAATTAAAAGTTGAAGAAATCACTTTACATAAGGAATTGAACTTTCAGCCACCATTTATGTAAACATAAACTTCCATGAATTTTCATGATTAGCTATGGTGGACAAAAGCTTGAGATAATATTATTTACCTAATTAATGTGATATTTGGTGGAATGTATGCTAAAAATAGAGCTTGAATTAGAGCAATAATAGGGGATGAAAGGGGAGAGTGCCATCGGCAGCAAAAGGAAATGGAGGAGGAAGAAATGGTAGAAGTGAGGTCACAATTTGCCAAGTAATGTCCACATGGCACATTATATAAAGTGGGGCTGGGGTGGTTATGACATGCGTCACCCAAGCATCCCGAAAATGCTTGATTTCGGTTGAAACTTTAGGAAATTTTTAAAATTCACTCGAACCTCCAAAAATCTTCATGTTTATTTTAAAAATCTTTAATTGAGCCTATTTAGGCCTTCATAAAATTTCTTAACAAAATTCCATCGACAAGTCAGTTAATTAATTCCTCAAGAATTGAGAAAATTAAGAAATTCTGGAAAATTACCAATTGACATAAAAAAATTAAAATTCCTTCACCAATGGTTTTAGGTGAATTTTTTACCTTTAAGGTATGATATTTTTAGGTCTGTTCGGGCACTTCTCATATCATTCCTTGCCTAAGTCATTTAAGCTTACGGCCAACTAGATTTTTGCCTAAAATAATTTATTAGTTCTGCTAAATTTTTGAATTAAGTCTTTTTCATTATTTTATGGCCAGTCAAAGTTTAGAGATTAGTACACCCCTTCTCAAGCCTCATAAAGGTGACTTGGCACTCTAAGAACCCTATTCGAGCCTCGAAGGTATTATTCACGGAGCCTTAACTTACGGGTGTTACATTTATAACTTGAGATTTAATTGTAATGTTAGAATATCAACTAAATGAATGGAAAATTAATTAAGGGAAATGTAAAAAAAATATAAATCTAAATATGTTATCATATTGTCAAGAAGAAGAACTTAAAAGAAATTAACTAAATTAAAACAAAAATAGGATAAAATAAAATAAAAGATGTAGGAAGGATTTAGGGTTTAGTATAGTGGAATAAAAGAAAGGGGAGTAATTAGAGGGGTTTATTTTTAAGTTGGTTAAAAAGGGGTAATAGGAAATAAGTAGGTGTTCTCGAAATGTATTACAGGGAAAAAAGAAAGAAAAAATCTTCCCCATTCTTGTGTGAAACTAACATTACAATGGTCCAAATCCCACTATTTTGATTCTTTTCCTTTTATGTTGACTATAATTCTTATTTCTAAAGTCAACATTATGCTTCTAAAATCACTTTTTATCAAGTAGAATTGAATAGTATGCATATGGTTGAGAGAAAGAATTAGAAAAGATGAAGATAGAGAATATATGTTCCTTGTAATGATTTTAGCTCTCATTGCTATCCTTTATAATTGATTAGGTTTCTCATTGATTTCTCTTATTTTTCTTTAGTTAAAAACTTATGCAAATTATTCTAAGTCATGATTTCTTCATTTAGCATGATTGGGTCACAGGTAAAAAGGGAAAATTATAGGAAATAGATCTATTAAACTATAAACAAGGAATTAGAAAATTTTATAATGAGCAAAGAAAGAGTAGGATTGCTAGATTTATATGGGAATTTGATAAATAAGAGAAAAGAGGAAAAAGACAAATGAAGGGATAGAGCAGAAAAAAGGGGCTGAACAAAAATTATAAGATAAGAAGAAATAATTCAATAGCAAAAGGAATTCAACTCAACTTAAATTAGTAACACCCCCTGCTCATTTCCCGAAGGAACCAAACAAAGGATGCTACTTCCTATATGTCACCCATTCTGATTCTATCCCAACTTATACCCATGTTCCTTTAGTGAATATATTAAGGTTATTTACCTATTTAGATCCCTTTACCTTCTTATATTAGCTATAATTACTCATTAAAAACATTTAAGTAGATAAAAATCATAATTATAGAAATTCAGGTAGCATAACAGCTACCTAGGGAAAATCTAAAATTTTAAACCTATTAAAAACACTTATAACATCATTACGAACTTATTCTCAAACATTTAGACTCTTTTGGACCTCCAATTAACATCTTAGCACATATAAAGTCACAAGCCACAACATTCAAAACTATATAATTAACATATCCATATATTCAAACATTCAACTAGTTACAATATATATATATATATATATGTATGTATGTATGTATATATGTATATATGTATGTTTGCATGTATCTCAACATCTATAATATAACTAGCTCGAGCTAATATGTACATCCACCTAGTTTAAAACTAACCATACATGAGTGCCAACTATAAATACTCAATAAGAATGAACTATACCCTAGGGATCAGAAGTACTGTAATGTAATGTAGGGCTAAATTGGTACTACCGTCTACAACCTATGCATAAGAATACTAACACAATGAGAATAAACTCAGTGGTGGACTAAATGTAATAAATGCATGTCATGCATACATTCATTATATGATACCATAATATAGACACACAGAGTTAATTGTATAAAATATGATCGATCCATTTATCAGTCTGAGTATTTATTTATCCATGGCTTGCAATTTAGTCACCTTTCCCAATTAAATTAGATTACTTTTTTTTATATAGTAAGTGCCCTAAATCTATTACTTACTACTACTTATATCTATTTATATTTTTTTTTTAGGTATATACTAGAGAGACTACTCTTATAAACACTAGGTAGCAGGATCCAAACTATGTAGTGGCAAATATTTTGGACCTTAGTAGTTGCACCTACCCTATATGATAGTAGGGATCAGTTTATGTGAACCTTCCAATACCAGACTGGTAGATGGCAAGGATCAGTCTTGTAGACCTCCTAACATCTATAGGTGATAATAGAGATCAACCTTATGAGACTTTGTAATATCCCAAATTAGCATGTCATCTCAGCTCTAGTGCATAGTGAGGATCAACCATATAAGACCTCTCAATACCTATTAATATATCAAATTGGTAGTAGAGATCAACCCGTATGGACCTCTCAATACTCAAGTGTGCAAGCTTAATATCAGAACTTTAGGGCTGCAACCACCATCACAGTCATACTGGTTATAGCCCTAGGAGGACTGAAACCCCTAGCAATTGCTAATTCCCTAGTTGATTGGTCAACCTATCTAATGCATATCTAACTAATGGGCCAAATTATATTTATTAATTATTTACACATTTATAAACCTTTATCATTAATACTTCCTCATTCATGCAACACAATTTGGTTATTTGTGCACTTACACACATTTCATAGTCACGAGTAATTTTTTTAAAACACTATTCATTTGGTCAATTTTAATACCTCAATTCTCATGACATTTCACATTGTATCAACTATACATTGCTATTGTTATCACCACTGCTCATCATTAGTTACTCTTACATTATTGCACCCAATTCTAACATTCCTTTTCCGTCATATTATGCTACTTTAGTTACACCATACATGGTCATTTCAATATGCACATTCATGTAACATATTAAGTCCCATTTTAGTTATAAAGTACAAATCATTGCATATAAATTTCTTTCATTAAATTCATCTTGCCACCATATGTTCCACTTCACTTCCAAGTAAATTTCATTGTTAACATGTTCCATACATATGCACACATCATACAATCACCATGCATACCATTTGTCCATTCCATGTTTTCACACATAAATTTATTCTTCTTCCATAAAATTCATTTACATAATGTTTAATTCATTAGGCTAACATAACTGTATAATCAAATTGCATCAAACACGCATGCCTTTACACAAACTACAACTTCCATACACACTCACATTTATACATACATTCACATACATCATGACATGCATGAATTACATTAAATCCACATACTTAAGGTGTGAGAACACCCTTCTCCACTACTATAATTCCTTGGTTGCCTTTTTTCATCACTTGTTCTTCATTGTCCTAAAACATACACATGTACACCTTAGAAAAATTCTAAAAAATTCTACCAATCTCCAAATTGAAATCCATTAGCATGGTTTTTCTTAGAATTATTAAGGCTATCTAAAACAAAATTAAAAATCTAGAAAAGTCAACTTACACTCAAAATGACTACTATTCACCCCTTTGTATAATGTCACTTTCCAAGCAAATTTTGCCAATTCTACCATTTGGAATAGCTTTTTAGGGAGAATGAAGGTCAAGAACCATATAATTTATATCGAGTTTTATGGTAGGAGAAGAGAGAAATGAAGAAAAACCTGGTTGGAGGTTTATAATATGGGTGGCATTAGCTTTGTTTCGGTGGGGGGGAGGAAAATAACTCTTTACACATATGACACTCCCATATGTGTAAGGGGTTTTATATTAAAGGGGTAGATGGCTCATATTGCAACATATGATGATGGGATGGTCCATATTTACTCGATTTCCACTTAAACTTCAAATTTTCAAAATAATTTTTTTAGAGCTCTAAAAATAATCATTTCAGTTCAAAAATCCTCAATAATGCCCATTAAGGTGCTCGTAAAATCTCAAGTCAAAATTCAAATGCCAACAATGGTTACTATTCACTCATGTAAATGAAAAATTCTAAATAATTATCAAACAACCTCATAAAATTAGAATTCCTTCAATAATGGACTCATTGAATTATTGAGCTTTAAGGTATGGTATTTTTAGGTCCATCCGGGCACATCTATGAGTTGTCTTGACACAAACTCATTTAAGGTCACTATTCACTAGTTCTTGGCCTAAAATGATCTATTGGTTATGCTAAAATTTTTCATTAATTCATTTTCCTTTTTTTTCTGGCGCATCAAAGTTTTATGACTAACACACACCTCTTCTACCCTTATAAAGGTGCCTCAACTTCTTAGGAAAACAATTCATGCCTTGGAGGTCCTATTCATGAAACTCAGGTTTATGGGCATTACAATTCTTTCCCTTTTAAGGAATTCTTCCTCAAAATTACTTGATGAAAACAAGTGCAGGTTTTGAGCCTTCATTTGCCCCTCACTTTCCCATACGGCCTTTTTTATCTGGTGATGCTTCCATAACACTTTCACTAATAGAATGGATTTATTTCTCAGCTACTTCACTTCTTTAACCAAGATCTATACTCGTTCTTCTTCATAGGTTAAGTCTAGTTGTATTTGAACTACCTCAATAGTTATTACATGTGAAAGATTAGATTGGTGTTGCATCAACATTAAAACGTGAAATACATCATGTATCTATTGTAACTCTGGTGGTAAGGCTAGTTTATATGCCACTGGTCTGACATTTTCTATGATTTATATGGACTAATAAATTTAGGCCCAATTTCCCTTTCTTGCCAAATCTAAGTATCTTCTTCTATGGCAATACTTTCAAGAATACTTTTTCGCTAACTTCATATTCAATATCCTTCCATTTTAAGTTAGCATATGTCTTTTATTAGTTTTTAGCAATCTTTAATCTATCCTTTATGATCTAGACCTTCTCCTCTACATTTTTGACTAAGTTAGGTCTTATAATCTTGCTTTCACCTGGTTCACTCTAGCAAATAGGAGTTCTACATCTTCTACCATATAGCATCTATATTGTGCCATACCTACACTAGCTTGATGGCTATTATTGTAGGCAAATTTAGCTAAGGATAAGTACTGATCATAGCCCCTTTTAAATTCAATGACAAAACTGCGTAACATGCCTTCTAATACTTGTATCACCCATTCTAACTATCTATTTGTGGTTAAAATACAATACTTAATGTCAAATAAGTGCCCAAAGCTTCTTTTAATTTCTTCTAAAATTTTGAAGTAAAATGTGGGTCCCAATCTAATATAATGGCTATAGGTACTCTGTGTAACCTCACAATTTCATCATTGTATAGATGCATCAATTTATATAAGGAGTAATCTATTCTAACTAGTATAAAATGAGCTTCATTAGTCAATCCATCCATAATTACCCATATTGCATCACACCTGCTTCTAGTTATTGGTAATCCCATTACAAAATCCATAGTAACTTTTTCCCATTTACATTATGGTATTGCTATTGGATGTAACAATCTAGAAGGAACTTAATTCTTAGCTTTCACTTATAGACATGTTAAGCATCATGCCATGTACTCCACAACCTCTCGTTTCATTCTTGGCCACCAATAATAATGTTTTAAATCCAAGTAAATCTTTGTACTTCTAGGTTGTTTAGAATATGGAGCTTCATGTACCTCCCTCAGAATCTTTATCCTTTACCTATTTGTCTTAAGTACATATAACTTACCATGGTAATAAAGGCATTTCCTTTCTCTAAGCTTAAAATTAGTGGTCTTCCCCTCTTTAACTTTACTCATCATTTGCCATAGTTGTTCATCTTGCATTTATGCTTCATTCACCTGTTACTTGAAGTCAAGTTTCACTTATAGCTCAGCTAAGATTGCATCATCCCTTATGTACTCTATTTGGGCATTCATGGATTTCAAAGCAGCAATAAACTTTCAACTATGGACATTTACAACTAGATTTGCCTTGCCAAGATGATAGTTGATTAAGTAGTCATAGCCTTTTATTATTTTTATCTAGTGTCACTATCTCAATTTCAGTTCTTTCTATGTTGCGAGGTATTTTAAACTCTTATGATCAATATAAATATAGCATCTCCCACTATATAAGTAATGTCTTAACAACTTTAATGCAAACACAATATTAGCCAACTCTAGGTCATGAGTGGGGTAATTCCTTTCATAAGGCTTCAATTGCCTTGATGCATATGCAATCACCTTACTTTTTTGCATCAAAACATAGCCAAGTCAATTTTGCAACGCATCATTATAGATGATAAAGTGTTTCCCTTACTCGGGTTTAGTAAGAATAAGAACTTTACTTAACATCACCTTTAATATGTCGAAGCTCAATTGACAATTATAATCCCACACAAATCTCACATCCTTCCACAATAGCCTAGTGAGTGGGGCTACAATTATGACACCCTTTACTGGATTCCCGAAGAAACCCAATAAGCAGTGCACTTTCTACTAGGTGACCCATCTTAAAATTTCTCCCAAGGTCATTTATTTAACTTTTACTAATTTCACTCTAGATCATGTTATCTGACTTTAAAACCACTTTTGTCAATTTATATGGTCCATTTAAGTTGGAACCAAACTTAAGTAGCCATTACAAAGGAAATCTAATCATACTCAGGTATTAGCTAAAAATTTGGCAGCATAACGGCTGCCCAGGTCCTATCCCAAAATTTAAACAATCATGTTAAACACTTCTATAATCCATTCACAACTCTTGGACCCATTTGGTCCCCTAATTTTAGCCTATCATCATCATCTAGCACACAACAAACTGAGGCCTCGAGCTGTAGATAAAGCTATACAAAGATATAGAGCCTCAGGCTTACACAAACATCAGCATCATACATACATATTCATTCAAAAAGGAACATGCATAGAAATATTCAATTTACATTAGTAGGTCTCAATCACTTAATTATATTGCATTGTTGAAGCCTAAATACATTATCATGCCCATTTCCCATCAAAGTACATGGATATATAAATATACATCAATTCACCCAAAGTCTTCACCTGTATCCTCTGAGCCACTGTTGTCATGCTTTACGAGGTAGGTCCCGTTTTTGTATACCTATGCACCAAAATCGGTACGTTGAGTATACAAGATACTTAGTGGAGAATTTAAAGTAGTTTAATCATGGAGTAATCTTATTTCTTTCTTTTACAGTTAAAAGTATAATTTTACTTAATTAAATAATTTCACTATTCACTAAGGTGCCAAATTACTAAAATGCCTCTAAGGTAATTATCTGGTCTAGGAATACCATTTTTGACACAAATACATCATTTGAAGTAAGGACTATTACTTAATACATGCAAATTTGAAAAAGAATTACTTAATCTATCTTTAAACTGGAAAATTACCAAAATACGCTTTTATTGTGCGTTCATTACTTCTCTTCAAATAGTTATTCATATCTGATTAACTTTATCTCTCTAAGGTATTTGTATGGCCTGAAATAGTCTTCTTGCCTTATATGTATATATATTTACTTAAATTAGTTATTTAGACTAATTTGGCACATTTATGCAAAATGTCTAGAATGCCATTTAACTAGCATCTCATCAAAGGGGAGGAAACACTATTCCATTATACTTAATCTTTCTGTCTATAATTAGTCTGATTATTCATTAGATTTAATTTTTTAGCCTGACAAGGAAGATGACACTTTAAAACACTGGATCTAGATGGATAATAACTAGTGCAGTGGTCCTCATTTTAGACCTGCATTACTACACCAGCATGTGTTCCATAATAGAGATCAACTGTAGCCTCCCTAGACGCAATAAAAATAACTAAGTGGTATAATGGAGATCAGTCCGTATGCCTTCCCAACCATAAATAACTATCAAGAACTGGGTGACATAATAGAGATCAGTCTATAGACCTCTCCAACCATTAAAAACTAGCAACTGCAAAACCCTAAGTTGACTGGTCAACCCATCTAGTGGGTGTCTAACTAATGGGTGAAGTAGCTCAATTTAACTTAATTTATTAGCAAAAATTATTCTTATAATATTTGATTCCCAAAAATAGACAGATAAAAATTTTATCTTATGCTTCAAAATTTTATTCAAATTGGGATGGCTACTTTTTAGCTCTACCGGGTAAAATTCAAAAATAATCTTTAGGTCTTTTATGATCAAAACTTAAAGTATCTCATAGTATGATTTATCATGGCATTTCCATTTGAAAACTTAATACTTTCTAGTCCAGTGGCATTTTTTGTTTAGGTAGAGATCAACTAGACAATTATAGGTCATTTCTACCACTTTTGGTAGGTAGTTTTCTAGCGTTGTTTTAAGTCTGAATTCAATTCAATTTTCACTGTTCTTTTTAGCATGTTATTGTGTACTAGGCCAATTATAACTAGTCTAAGTCTATGGCCAAAATATAGGCACAATTGCCAATTAAAATTGGGCCAAGTCTATAGCCAAAATATAGGCACAACTACCATTGAAACTAGGCCAATTCCATGGCTAAATATATAACTCAATCTTTGCCTCTCAAAGGCACATTTGAGGTTTAATTCCATAATTCACTTAAGGTCACTTGTTTAGATTATCATTTCAAGCCTTAACTAATGGTTTTGGTCTAAAATTTCTTAGCTATTTCAAGGCACCATTCAAGTGTATATTGTTATATCATTAGGTTCTAAGCTTGACTAATTCTTTTAATTAATTCATGCCAATAATCAAGCCCTAAAAGTATGCTTAACTACTGCTTTAACACTTGCAAAGTCATGCCAACATGCCATGCATAACCCTCAGATGTTTAATGTAAATAAACTTAACTCTCATTCCTTGAGGCAAAATAACATTATTCCATCTAAATTACAAGCCATAAACCTAAATATGGGCATAACATCTCAATTTAAGCCATTACAACCAAAAGCACAAAACAACATTTCAAGAACTACCCATGGTAGCCCACGGCCACAAACATAGATGCATTTTCCATAGTGAATTCCACACCAAAACTTCCATAAAACACACCCTAACATTCAAAACACAAATTATATTCCTCATAGGTAGCAAAATATTCATTCAAACTACCTTAACAACAAATTCCAGCAAGCACCTTTAAGCTAATTATGCAACTACTCACGAACTCCATTCACAATTTCACAAAAACTTTGAGTATTCAACATCACCAAAGGGAAATTCAAGCTAATATATAACTATTCCAACCATCTAAATCCCAAATTCACTAACCTAGGCACCTATACATATGAGAAAAAGGCTGCAAATTCACTTACATGGCACTTTAAAGATGCCATCCTCCTTCAAACCCTTGCTACCTAGATAGTTCTAACTTCCACAGTACTTTTCTTCTCCCTTCGTGAGCCTCTATTTGCTATCCAATAGCCACCAATGCATTATACACACACACACACACACACATGTCTTAGCTATGATTTAGCATCAAGAATCACTAAAGAAAGTCCATGATATGGGGTAGATATAGCCAAAAACTCACCTCACATACACAGTTTTGAATAGTTCTGAGTCTACCCCCTTGCTTGATTTTTTTCTCCCAATTAAAAACTCCTTTTTGGCCTGTTTCTTTTGCCTAGTGGTGCCTAACATCTAGAAGAAATTTTGGCCACCAGAATCAGCCTGTCTAGATGCTAAAGCAGGAACTTATGGCCTAAATAGTACAGGGATGGCATTAGCAAATAGGAAAAAAAAAGGGAAAATTGCCTTTTGTTCTTTACAAGTGGAATTCTACTTATCAAGGCCCAATTTCCACTTAGCAAGTGGGCTAAGACATTTGGCACTCATATGGGCCCCATTTTGTTGCCTCAACCTTATCTCGATAATTCTTAAACCATCTTGATTTTTAGAAAACTCTAAAAATTCATAAAAATACACTCAAACCTCTAAAAATTACACCATTTATTTTACAATTCCTATTTTAATCCCCTCTACTTGCTCATAAATTTTTGTGGCCAAAATCCACTAATAGGGCAATTTTTAGACTACCTCAATTTGTGTGCTAACCTCGAAAATTATGAGATTTTGCAAATGACCTTCGATTCCTAAAATTCTTTCACTATTGGACTTAGTGTGATTTTTTAGCTTCAGGGTCTGCTATTTTCAAGTCTATCCGGGATCATCCTAGGTCAGTCCCTACTCGAAATATTTTTATTAGCTCGATGGGTGGCTTACAACCCGAAATGAATTATTGGTTCTACTAAATTTTTTATTTTGCCTTTTTCCTCAATTTAAGGCCCTTTAAATTTCATGATCTATGCCACTATCTTGATCCATGTGCAAGCGACCGGGCACCCTAGGTGTATTTCTCAGACCCTATGGCACTATTCATAGAGCCCCAGAACGCGGGCATTACATTTCTTCCCCTCTTAATAAAATTTCATCCTCAAAATTACCTAGAGTAAATGAAGTAGAATGCTGAGCTCCCATTTGCTCGTCTAGCTCTCAAGTAACTTCTTTCATCTTCTTATACCTCTATAGCACTGTAATAGTCGTACGGATTAATTTCTGTAATCACCTCATTTCATGAGTTATAACTTACAATGTTTCTTAGGCATAACTTATATCCAGCTATACTTCCATAGTTGTCATCCAGATCATATGTAACTGGTCTAATCTTTCCCTATGAGCATAAAACATAAAAACATTATGTTCACTATAGCTCAAGTGGTAATACAAGTCTATGTGTTAGACGTTCTAACTTTATTAATACCCCTGTAGGGTCTGATAACCTAGGTCTTAATAACCTTTTTCTTGGACCTTTGCCCTTGTTTCCTTGGAGAACTCTAGAATACTTTGTCTCTATATCATAATACTTTTAGCCCTTTTTCCAAATTCATTTCACCTTTCTTAACCTCTTTAATCAAGTATAGTTTGAAGACTTTTTGTCTCAAATCTCACTTTAATATGAAGAAGTCCTGTATTATCTATTATATAAGGCCTACTTAGGGGCCTACTTCCAAACTAACTAATTACTATTATCATAGGCACTCTCTGCTAAGAACATATACATGTATTAGGCACTTGTATCACCCTTTTTGATGGTCTATTAGATTGAGGATAATAAACTGGGTGATGATCTAGTCTAGTACCTAAAGTTGCTTATAGCTTCTACCAAAATCTAGAAGTAAAATAAAATCTCTATCGACATGATATGGCACAACATGAAATCTG
>CANXYI011921916.1:0-11403 GCA_948208565.1 Hura crepitans | reverse complement strand
CAAAGTTGCATGTATCAAGTAATAGTCCTCACTGTAAATGATTTATTTGAGTCAAAAATGTTATTTCTAGACCAGATAAATACCTTAGGGGTATTTTAGTAATTTGACACCTTAGTAAATAGTTAAATTAATTAATGAAGTAAAATTATACTTTTAACTGCATAAGTAAGTTAATAAGATTACACCATGATTAAACTGCATTAAATTCACCACTGAGTATCTTGTATACTCAACATACCGATTTGGTGCATAGGTACACTATAACGGGACACACCTTATAACACGTGTTGATAACAGTTTAGAGGATATAGGTGAAGACTTTTAATGAATTATTTTATAGTTAGATATCCATGAACTTAGGTGGGAAATGGGTAGGAAAATGTATCTAGGCTTTAACAATGTAATGTAATTAAGTAATTATAACCTACTGATGTAAATTTAGTATTTCTATACATGTTCCTTAGTGAATGAATGATTGTGTATGATGTGGATGCGAGCCTGAGGCACTATATTTTTGCATAGTTTATCTATGGCCTGAGGCTTGAGTTTATGGTGTGGTAGATGATGATAATAGGGTGAGAATGGCAAACCAAATTGGTCTAAGTGTTATGAATGGTTATAGAAGTGTTTAATAGGTTTGATTTAATTTTGAGATAGGACCTGGATAGTCGTTATCCTACTGAATTTTTAGGTAATATTTGAGTATGATTAGATTTTCTCTGTAATGACTAAATAAGATTGTTTCCAACCTAAATGGACCATAAGAATAGACGAAAATGGTTTTGGAGTCAGATAGCCTGATCTAGACTGAAGTTAGTAAAAGTTTAACGAATAACCATTAGGGAAATTTTAAGATGGGTGACCTAACGTGAAGTGCGCCGCTTATTAGATTTCTAAAGAAAGTCTAGTAGGGGGTGCCACATGATATACAGTCAATAATGCTGGCAATATTGAGTGTTTACCCCACAGACTAGTGCGGCAACTCAATTATGAACTACGGTCACTGCATCGACCTAATTTAATAAACAGACAGTCTGACAGTTGCTAATCCTTAAGTTGATCGATTAACACATCTAGTAGGTGTCTAGCTAATGGGCCATCTAACTTCATTTTATGTTTATTTCTTTACTGATCATCTTTTTCTAATATTCTAGGTTGAAAAATGGATAGTTAAAATTTTTATCAAATAGTCAAATTTTGACTTGGACAATTACAGGTAATTTTTAGCCCTATTGAATAATTATAGGTCAATTTTTTGAATTATTTTTACTCATTTCTAAAGGGATAATTAAAGGAGCATTAAATCATAGTCTAGTCCATTATTTTGGGTCAACTATTCACTTACTAAGCAATTATTTTAAATTGGTTCCTAAAATCAATTTTAATGGGACAGTTATAAGTCATTTTCTTTTTTCCAATGGCCATTTTAAGTTAATTTTTTATCCTTTTTTGGTGACAATTGCACTCATGATCATGCATTTCCATAACCCTAAAGCCAAGCTTAACAATATGTCTCAAATTGCCATTTTAGTGGCTTCTATACCATGTTACATAACCATTACAAGTTAGGTCACTTTAATGTACTAATTCATGCCAAAACTAGTCCATTTACAAATCACTTTTTCATGTCATCATAATATAATTTCAAGTTCATTTTTCAATCTTTTTCTACCCTTTAAAAGTGCCCCATATTATATCATTTCATGCCATACTAGTTATACACATTCACCTAAGTCATGCCATATAAACATTGCCACATTCATGCTAAGTATGTCAAGCTATATCACACACATGTACAAACCACAACATACCTCATTTTTATGCCATCTTAGCCTTGCATAGATTTTGGCCACTATTCCCAATTTGCCATACACATGCTTGTAGTCATATTCAAGGACACATACACACACTTTCAAATCACACAAGCATGCCTACATAGACATTATACATTGCCATACAAACTAAGCCAATATACACTTTGATAATTCCTCAGCCATGCTACACACACACATAAGCTTTATTACCTAATTCTTTCACCTAAATCTATCATTCCATCATTAGCAAGCCATATTCCATAGAACATGCCAAGCACACATGCCATTCACTTAGTCTACCCTTCAAAGAATCTCTCGGCCTAATAAGGGTACACATAAAAATTCATAATTCTTACCACATACACATATAATTTATGCATCTTTCATGTCATATACCTTAAAAATCATACCAAATCACCTTAACAAGCTACACACACACACACCCCCTTGAACAAAGCTTAAGATCAAAAGGGGAACTTACCCTTCAATGCATTGCTTTCCTCAAATTAATATTCTAATCATGCCTTACATATAAAGCTTACCTAAATACATGTCTAAATTACCAATTCACGCATATTAGCCACCATTCCGACCATTTCCATACAAGAAATCCTAGCCTACCACATATGAATTTTATCATTCATGCTTTAAATTAAATTCACTTACCTCACTACCAAGGGAGATGAATTCTTTATTTCAAGCTTCATAGAGATCACAAAACACCTCACTTTGCTTTAGCCTCCATTCACGCTACCTTACCTTAAAAAATCACACACATCTCTAAATCAAATTCTAAGCATATAGGCATTCTTAGAATCACCAAATCCCTTAGGAAATAAATTAAAAGGCCTAGATTACTTACACATCAAAATTTGCCCTTTTAGTCCCTTTTGATATACACCTTGAGCTCCCTTGAATTTTCTTGAGCTCTAAGCACTCCTATGGCTTCCAACACCTTTACAAATCAATTTTTAACATAATTAAGGGATTTTTGGTTGTAATAGGAAAGGGAAAAGATTGCAAAAAGGAATGAAAAATTATGGATAGAAGCTAAAAATGGCATCGGGAGGGAGAAGGAGGAAATAAGGATGATAAGGGAGGTAGTTAGTGGGTTTGGATAAGTGGCCACTTAGATGTCAAATGGGGGCATATATAGGTGGTAAGGTGGCACGGGTGGGGTCACACGCCACCAGGCATCCTGAAAAAGCTCGATTTTGATAGAAAATTTAAGGAATTTTTAAAAATCACTCGGACCTCCAAAAATTATTGTGTTTATTCTAAAAATCCTTGATTAGTCCCATTTAGAGGCTTGTAAAATTTCACAGTCAAATTCAACCAACAAGATAGTTAACCAATTGCTTTGATTTATATGTAAAATCCCGAAATTAAGAATATTTGCAAACGACCTTAGAATTCAATAAATTCTTTCACCAATGGACTCAGGGGAATTTTAATCTTTAAGGTATGGCATTTTCAAGTCTGTTTAGGCACATCCCAGGTTATCCCAGCCTGACTACATCTGAGCCTACAACCCACTAGATTACAATATAAAATAATTTATTGGTTCTGTTAAATCTTTAAATTAAGCCATTTTCATATTTTTATGGCCCCTCAATATTTCATGACCAGTACCCCTTACCTCGAATATCGTGAAGGTGACCCGGCACTCTAAGAACACCTTTCAATCTTAGTGGTAGTATTCATAAAGCCTCAACTTTATAGGCATTACATTTTAGGATATGTAAGAGTAAGGAAAATAAAGAAAAGATGGAATGAACTTTAATTAGTATGAATTTACATTATGCAAAGAATTTTTAAGAATTTTATGTGTTACGAAAGTTGCTAGTTTAGCTTGAATACTTTATTGCAGTAGAAATTAATGTTAAGAGACATAGTTAGGATTTAAAGTAACTATTTTAAAGTGGTTAAAATGGTGAAACAAAATAGGTAGGATGAAAGCTTAGTATGGTTGAAACATACATATTAAGTGAATAAGAATATTTTATGATTAATTAAATACATAGTGTAGCAAATTATAATTGTAGATATGTAAGAAAAAAATAGGTTGAATAAATGGTTATGACTTAGAATTTTGGAAGATAAAAAAAAAATAAGTGTGAATATGATGAATAAATAGGTATAAATGGATAAATAGATAATTTAATTAATGTAGGAATAAGTATGAAGAATAATAGGCCTAATTAGATGGTATAATTGACTAAAAAGGAAAAATAAAGAAAAAGATAATGCATAGTTAAATAAAAGAAGAAAGAATGAAATGAGTTGATAATAGAATTAATTATGCCCACATAATTGAATAATTAAAGATGTATATGATAGGAAGACAAAAATAAGAATTATACAATAGTGTGAAATAAATTACATAGTTTAATCTATAAATGGTAGATAAGTTAAAGTAAACATGTATACAAGAATAAAAGTACATTTAAGTAAAGGAAATTAAATATGAGGAATAAATATAAAAAATGTATTATTATGATATAAAGCTAGGAAATAAAGGAAAAATATATGGGATACAAGTATATTTAGAAATTTTATAATAATTATTTTAGTAAACGAGAAATTTATGAATTAATTAACTAAGTCTAATAAGAAGGGTAATTAAATAGATATATAATTAATGAAGTAAGGATTATAAATTAAGCAATTAAATATCTAAAAAGTCTTAAAAGTTAAAAAAAATGCATAAGTAAGAAATTATAATTCAATAAATTGAATTACATTAAGAATGTGGAAATAAAAGGTAATAGGAAACATATGCATAGGTATAAATAAATAAGGAATTGATAAAATAATAATAGTACAGATAAAGAGGTAATAATTAGAACTAAAGAAATTATATTTAGGAAATTGAGTTAAAATAAAATTTATGGAATTAATCAATAAGAATTGAGGAAAAAATTATAAAGAAAGAAAAAAATTAAGGACACTATAAAAATATTAAAGATATATATATATATATATGAAATAATAGAAGGTAAGTTGATAATCTATACTTAAGAGAAAGGTAATGAAACTTTATTAAAAGGTAATTTAAGGAAAGTAATTTAAAAGACTTATAGGTAATTAAAGCAATAAAGAAACTCCCACTCATGAAATGTAAGTAACACAATATAATAATGGTGTGAGTGGTGAATAAAATGGCTATAAGCAAAACTAGAGCATTAATATGTTTAAAAAGATGGGGATAAAAAGTATGCGTAAATGATAAATTACAATAGTTATATCTATATACTAATGTGAATGAAATATAATGCCAATGTTTAGTATGAACATGATTTAATTTCTTATGATATCAAAATGGCATGGAAATGAAAGAAAAGTGAAATGCAACGAGAATTAAAAATAGCCTATATGAGCTAGACAACCTAATAGATAGGTTGAGTAATTAACTAAGGAGTTAGCAATTGCTAGGGGCTTTGGTCAATGCGGGCTATTGCCTATTTGTATGAT
Source organism: Hura crepitans (assembly GCA_948208565.1). Lineage (NCBI taxonomy): Eukaryota > Viridiplantae > Streptophyta > Magnoliopsida > Malpighiales > Euphorbiaceae > Hura > Hura crepitans. The sequence goes on along the minus strand of CANXYI011921916.1, from coordinate 6,115 downwards.
ATGGTAGGTGCAACCATCGAGATTCTGCTAGTGAGCCCTACACACCTAGGTACTAGGAGGTCACTATAGACTGATCCTTGCTTATGCATATTTTATTGGATTTGTGAGGTCCCACAGGGTTGATCATTGCTATCCACTTGAGCTTGATTTACATTTGGGATTTTAGAGGTCCTTTGAGGTTGATCCTTACTAACCAGCTTATTGAGAGGTCCAATAAGACTAATCCCTACCATTGGTATTGGGAGGTTCTACAAAGATGATCCTTAGTATCGGATGGATGGTGAGTATAGATGTCGAGGTCCGAAATGTGGACCAATATGCAATATGGATCCCAATATCTAGTGTTGAGAGTATCTACCAAATAATGGTTGAATAAAGAATAACAATATGAAATTGACTAATATACCATTAAAGATATTAAAATATTTGAATTAGGGAAATGAGTAGAAAAGTAAAGAGAGAAGAAGTAAAGTAAAGTAAGAAATAAATTGAAATAATGGACAAAATGAACTAATCAGATAGTAGCAAACATTATTGATATATAAATACAACTCAGTACATATCAAGATAGAGCATTTGACATAAGTTTATTGAGAAATGTATCTATGAATAAAGTTAATTGTTTAAATATATGTATAAGTTAGTTAAAGTTAAAATGATCAGTTAAATATAATGAAAAAAGAGGAATAAATAGAAACTACTTGAATGCATTAAGAAAAGATGCAAGTGTATTCTTAGAGAATAAAGTAAAGTAAGACATAATGAAAATAGGTTAAACAATCACAAGACACATAGTTAAAAATTAACATAAGAGACAATAACACCTGACTAGTACTCAATACAAGGATAAATTGGGATAGGACAATAAAATTATGAACAAAATAAATATGGTAATGTTACAAGTAAAAATTTTAAAAATATATAGAGGAATAACGATGTGGTTAGAGTGAGTTAATACTAATGACTATTGTTTACTAAAAATAAAAAAAATTTAATTTTTATAGTATTTGAATACACCACTGAGCAATTATGCTCAGCATATTGGCTTCTTTGCTAATGTGTAGGTTATCAGTTAAGGTGAGCAGAGCAGTAGATCGAGTCTCAGCATCAGCTAAAACAACATATTAAATCCAAAGGTAAGACAAGTCCATCATGAGCATTGTTTGTATGGTAAATGTGTAATGATTATTATTTTTTAGGATTTTACGTGCATGACAATGTAACAACGGCATTAGATATATATTCCTAGACATAAATAGATAAAAATGAGCCTTTGTTCTACTAAGCCTAATCGAGTCTAGAACTGAACAATATATTAGTTGATTATTAAATATAATCACATCTATTATGGAGTTAAATGAGTTACAGGCAAGAGTAGTGTTAAGATGGGTGACCTATTGGGAAGTGGCATCTCTTACCCAAATCAGAAGTGGATCGGGGTAGGAGGTGTTACACTTCTAATGGGCTTTCTCAGATCAATTGGTAAGGGTTATTAGTTTGTAATAAAATTATGGGAGCAATGCGCGATTTTAAAGACCTTGAAATTGTTGCATACAAATACATGATCAAATTCTAACATGCTTTCATTTTCACATACAACATCTGTGACACCCCCTACTAGATCTCAGAGAAAATTCGATAAGTGGTGCACTTCTTATAGGTCACCCATCCTTAGATTTCCTTTAACACTTACTAAAAACTAGATATTTATTCAGACTAGGCATAAACTAGGTATCTAACTCTATATACTAATTTATCATGTCATTTACATATTAGAATTCCTTTAATAGACCTTTCTTATGTTTGGAAAAATATTGGCAGCATAATGGCTACCCGTGGACATTTTGAAATTTTTTTTACCTCTAAAAGCACTTCTAAAGGCAATATTACCCATCAACATTCTTTTAGACACTTTTAGTTGCCCAAATCAAACATACAACACATATTAGTCACACACAGGCGCACATAGGACTAAGGCCCACTTTCATCAAGGTTCATATTTATAGTCATTCATCCAGCCACTTAACTAAATGCAACACTCCTAGTTTTTATAATTATAGATATATAAAGCTAATATAGCTTTTAAGCATGCAAACCCATAACTACCATATTTGTATGAGTGCCACTACCCAAATGAAAAAAAAGTCCATTTACCCTTTAAAACTTGTATTGCAACATTGCATGATCACCAAGGCTAATATACTTGTCCTTGTTGCCTACACACCATAACATGGGTATGCTAAGTATAAAACTCAGTGGTTGTTAGATGTATGCCCTAGAGCTTATGTAATAGGGTTACATTCATGTGTTTAAACCTTGTGAATTAATGTAAAAGGCATTTCTCTTTATATCATGGTAGTTTTATATATTACTTATAATTGTTTGCAATGTCTTAAGCCATGTTATAAAGTCCGTAGTATAAAATCACAGTGTAGAGGAAATCGTGAAGTGTTCATAATGTGAGATTTTTATTGCATGTAAATGTGATATACCTAAATATCCCTGATCATAGTATTAACAAGATGGGACATTGTTAATAGGGGTAGATTAGTAAATGTTATACTTTTTTATTAGATCAAGTAATAGTTCTCATAAGCTATAAGCATAGAGATGCTTAGAGTTAACATGTTGATGCTTACTTAGGAAGTAAGTACATCGGAGACTCACCATGAGATCTTCACATGGATACTTAATCTATGTCAGTGAAAGTATCTTATCATATTAATGGTACAAGTATTCTTAGACTTGAGATCACTAACTACCTTAAATATGTAGTGACATACTTTGACTCCAAAGTTTTTACTTCAAACAAGAAGCATACATAGTGAGGTGTTTGGGCATGGCATGTGATATTTGAAGATAAGGTAGTAACAAACAAAGGATTTCCCACCCCAGATTATAGTAGGGAGTTTATCTCAAAGTTTTGATGAGTAATCTTTATTCAAGAATCTTTGACCAAAGCAAAATGCCATGTGTGAATGAGATTCACAAAGGGCATTATTGGAATAAAGGTGAAATTATTACAACAATAAGTTTATACTTAATTAGACATACTTAGTTAAGCTTTGAATTGACATAAGTCCATACTCTAAACTAGATGGAATAAAAGATAGTGAAAGGAGTTTATTACACCATAATTATATATGAAAGGTTTAATTCAAACCACTTGACTTTCCAGCACCTAGGTAGTTATGATGCTGGCTAAATGCTCTCTTGACTTGTATACAAGTGATATCTCAATTAGTGAATTCATATTAATTTAATAAGATTGAACCTATAGAGTCCCAATTAGACTAGGACTCTAATTCACTGTATACTACCAAGCTATTTTGGAAGCCCATAGGGTCACACACAAAAAAGGAGTTTGAGGAAGATTCAATGAGATTGAATGTTCTAATGGTATGAGATATTATTGAAAGATGTATTAAAAAGAAAAAAAAAATGTGCAAAAGGGCGTTTTTTACACATTCAAATGAAAAGTCTAGAAAATCAAGGTTTTTGGATTGGGCCTTATTGAGTCCAAATTTTAATTATTCTTGCATCTAATTTTTATGAGCACTTACAAAGTTTAAAAGGCCTTAAGTCAAAGTAATTATTAATCCAAATGGGTCCTAGGAGTGCCATATAGGATTAATAAAAGTGGGGTCAAAGTAGATTGCCTATAAGCCTATAAAAAGGCTTATGCGGATTAGATAGAAAAGGGCCCAATTTTTAGGTCCATTCTAGTCTAACATGGGATAGATTTTAAGTGTTAAAATCTGACCTAAATAGGGTTTATTTATTATATAAATTAGCCTTGTTGCAGTAGCCACCATGGGTATATTTTCTATAGCAGAAATTGTTGCACAGAACAATTAAAAACACATTATTTCTTCTTATTCTTTCATCCGCTTGAAAATCCTACTAGCACCTAAATTTTGAAGTTGCTCTCTTCGAAGAACTTCTTATTTGGATTACCTTAGAGCTATTCCCAATTGAGGATCACTATGGTTTGTGACAACCTAGTGAGAAGAGTAAAAGAAAAGGAAAGCTGCATGTTGGAATCGTGTAAAGAATTTACGGTAAATTCTTATTTTGTGGTTTCATCATATATAAAAAATTTTGTTTTTCAATTTTTTGATGTTCCAACCTTTGCTAGGGTTCCATGGATGTCTTATTTCTAGTACATATGAGTCTATGGAAACCAACTATGGTATCAGATCTAAGTTATATTGAAAAGTTTAAAACTATTATAGTTTGTCGGTATGCCGCGGTTAAACGTTAAAATTTTTGTTTGAATTTTTTATATGCCTTTTTCTTGTTTTATACCATTTCTAATGATTAGATATAGATTAAACTATTTATCAATAATTTTATTTTTGGAATTTTATATGCTTGAATGAATGAAAATTGTGAAAATTTATTATGATGGTTGATTGGAATGTTGTTATTTTGTTTAATTAGTTATTTAACTAGTTTTTATCATAAATTTTATTTTTAGGTTTTCAAAACCCTAAATTTTAAATCTATGGCTAATCAATAAAACTGGATTTTATTTGATAATTAAAATAATTAATTGAACGGTAAACTTGGGTTTTGATAGCATCTGTCAACTAGTTTTGGAAAATTTCATTTAGTTCAATTTTTTAATGTTTTTAGCCCTAAATTATTTTTTCCAGGTTCTTAAGTGATGGAAATTTAATTTTGGAGCTGGCTAATAAAATTTGATTTTATTTGTTATTTTTAAAAAATAATTAAACATAATTTTCAAACTATTTTTTTACTATAGAAAATGGCTAAATTAGAGCAAATTTTTTCAAACAATTTCTTTTAATTTTATGGCCCTAAATTATTTTTCATAAGTTTTTAAGGCATTTAAAAGTAATTTTGAGCTGATCAATAAAATTGGATTTTATTTTATAATAAAAAATTATTTGAGAACAATTTTTGTTGTTGACAGCTCTTATAAAACTTGTTAAGGTTTTATTAATGGTGCCAAAATTTGATTTTGCTTCCTTTCAATTTTAGACCTATTTATTCATAATTATTGGATAATTATGAAGTTAATTTAAATATTTTGAATGCCTAAAACTAATTGCATGTGAATTAGATTCATAGTTTTGTAATAATTGTATGAACATATACTGTATTGGCTAACGGTAGTGATCAACAAATTAATTTTCAATTGATTAATTGGATTAATTTATTTAGATTAGTTTTATTGGTCATTATATATGATTTTATATGTTCATGCTTGCTAGAATTGGTCCAAAATCATTTGGAACAATTATTTTACAAAACATTGCAAATTCGTTTATTGGTAAATGCTAGAAATTAGATTTTTAGCATTTATGCAATTGGAAAAATTCAAATTAAATATTTCAAAGATTTTATTGGAATATGCTACAAGAATTTATGCAAATTTAATTAAACAATTAGATGAAATAATTAAAATTTCAAATTAATTATTGGTTGGACTAATAGTTAGAAAAAATTAACATTTTCAAGCATATATAACTCAAGAATCCCAAAAATAATTTTCAATTGGATTGAAAAATTTTCCTTTTTGGAAATGGTTTCTAAAATGGAAAGGATGTTTAAATATGGAATTAATTTAATTAGTTGAATTCATGAGATTAATGGCCACATTTAAAATTTTCTAAAGTTAAGCATACATGGCATGTTAATTTTGCAAGTGTTGCAAAATAAACTAAATTCAACCTTGTGAGATCCAAAAATTGCAAGTTAATTATGTGCATTAGAAATGCATGTTAAGGTAGTATGTTTGGCATGTTGACTAGATATAGACAAAGACCAATGAGATTGATCCGCATTACATGAATTTTTCTTTAGTTAAATTGGGCCTACGTTTCCCAGCCTTTTCTCTTATTTTTCTATTGTATTTCTCTTTTCATCTAAGTCCCCTCACATATAATGTGAGGTCTTCTTATTTATATGATATGTAATTAAATTACATAAGGTTAGATTAGGATAAAGAAATACAAGGAGCAAAAGTAGAGAAGAATACCTACCAAGAAGGACCAATAAGAAATAGATAGAAGTCTTCTTTTATTTCTTATTCAATTCATGCATAACTGCCTAAGGTTTAGCCCAAATTGGTTTCCTTTGGATTAAG
>CANXYI011921842.1:0-11596 GCA_948208565.1 Hura crepitans | reverse complement strand
GAAGTTCATGGTTACTCATACACTGGATAGGTTGATCGGTCAAGTAGAGATTAGTAGCTGTTAAAGGCTAAGTCTATGTGACTTTTAGCCTATGTACGATAGGTACAACCACCTAGGTTCTATGATGAACCATTGAACTATAGGCATATATTGATCGGGGTGGGTGCAGTTACCTAGGTTATACGAGGAACTAATGCACTACAGGCTATTATTGTAGATATTAGGGGTGGTCTATAGATGGACCTTTGATATCTGTTAGTTCGATATTAGGAGCGGTCTACAGATGGGTCCTTAGAGTATTGGACGATAGTTATGTATAGACGCCGCAGTCTATAATAGGGACCAAGGTACAGTTCTGCTTCTTGTCTAGTTCTTAGACTATAAGGGTTAGTACACCAGTCGAGGCCCAAAATGGGGGCTATTGCACATCATGATCCAATTATCCATTGGCTGGGAGTCCTTTTCAAAACCATAGGGATAAAGGATAAATAAAATAACATGAATGGACTCACGGATAATAATGAGATAGAAATCTAAAGTATAAATCTATTGAAATGGAACAATTGATGATAACGGTACTAGGGAATAAGAACAGTGGGTAACAGGCTGGGATTAAATAAAATCATATGAACTTAAAGGGACTATCTAAACAAATAGGAAATTGAGAAAATGGAAACTGAATAGTAAAGGATTTAAATAATGAAGCTAAATGAGAAGAGAAATTAGTTAAGATAGAAAAAGCAGGTTAAGTGCATATATATACATGATAACCGAACTAAACTAAAGAATAGGAACACATTGGTAATGGATAGGCATAAATCATGGAGTAATATGAGGTTGGGGCTTAAAAGATAGTAAGAATATCCAATTTAAAGGAATAAATAAAATGACTACTTTGATAGATAATTATAGGTAAAAGCTTAAGGGAAGATAAAGGAAAATTTTAATAAGTACGCATAAAAGTTTTTGTATGCTTGCATGTCATAGGATATATAGTATGTTGGTTAAATTCACCACTGAGTGTATACTCAATGTATTGAGTTTCTGATGCATAAGTGGTAGTGCAGGCGATGATTGTCTAGGTATGAGATGTTAGGGTTATATTATGTAGTATCATTAAGTAGAGGCACTCATGTATGTCATTGTGGGTAGATGGGTATTAAACTATAAAATTGGCTAGCATACAAATTTATAATGGTAAGAAACAAGTTTATAGCTATAATAACTGACTTTAATGATAATTGGTTATGAGATTAGGTACGTGAATGTCATATGGCTGGTAAAAGTGTTTTAGACTACAAGAGTTGATAAAGAAAATTTTTAGAATTGAAGAATGTGAGATGAGATAAAAGTTAAATAAAAGGCCCCTAGGGAAATCTAAGGATGGGTGACCTTATGAGAAATAGCATGTCTTGCCTGTTTTCAACAAAAATGAGCAGAGGGTGTTACATTTACCTTTTATTCTAGCAATAAAGTGTGAATGATAATGTAATGAAGGTGACATAACAAACTAGCTTGAAATTTATGAAATTTTATTCGTGAAAAGAGAGGAGTGCGATAGGAAAAATTTTATGAATTCTAAAAAAAATCTAAGTAAGATGAAATGATTTATTATAGCTAATGGATTACATGAAAAAGAAAGTCATGGTATTCCAATAATGGCTTCATATTATGATTGAGCTATTCAAACTAATTTTTCAAGAAATTTTTATTTTTTTATAATACTTTCAACACTTTCTTATATAAAGTTTTCCATCCTTATTTTGAAGGTGACAACTCTTTTTTAATATTTCAACATTATACTTACATCTTTTACTACCTTTATCTATGTTAAGGACTTTATATGCTCCTTATAATTAGGATTTAGCACAAGCCTGGATTTGCAATAACAATGGAATAATATTTTAATGAAGAGATTTTGATAACCAATATGATAAGTGTGGTTATTTGTTGTGCTTGATCATAAATGGTTGTAATTGGCTTGAAGGCATAATATCCTTAAAATTATTGTTCAATTTAGAAAGTGTTATAAGGAATCTTATACGCCATTCATATCTCTTATTTGAATACGGTGAATTTTTCTTTTTTCATCTAGTAGTAAAAATTGCAAACAAAGAGAAAATCATGTATAACCAGTTGTGAATATCGAAATTACTATTAATGAAGTCCTTTGTGATAGAACCCTTAGTTGCAAAATGTGGTTTTTATGCTATTTTAGAATTTTTATTTTTTAATCTTGATTTTTTTAAAAAAAATAATTTTCGTGAAAGTTTAACAAAACTAATGACCTTTCTATTATTATAGTAAGTCATGGTTGATTATTTTCCCTATTAGAGGTTTATATATGTTAAATCTTGATAAAGTAATTAACTCTTGCTAGCTTTAAATGAAAGTGAATCTTATCTAACTACTTTCTCTTTTAAAGGATTTATTTTAGCAATTTAATAAATCAAGACTAACTTCTTTTTTTATGCTTGATTATTTCAAATAAACTTTAACAGTAATAGAAAATCACAACTGACTATTTTACCATTAAAGGTTTAATATTTCTTGCGATCTTTGATGGAGTCACAAGCTTGACATAGGCTTCATGATTCTAGGTGAAACCTTTTTATTTTTTATTTTATTTTTAAAGGTTTAAGAATCTTAGAATTTTATTAATTTGGTAATTTTTTTGTGTAACTATAAAATTTTTTCGTAGTTAGCAACTCTCTCTCTCTCTCTCTCTCTCTCTCTCTCTCTCTTCTAGGAAAACTAGTGGATTTATAGATTCTCTAAATTTTGTATTCTTAGAATCTCACAAAAGTTTATCAATTTTGATAACAACTTTTTTTTGCTAATTTTAATATCAGTTATTTTTTCAGTTTTAATTCTTCTAGAAAGATAAAGTTGGAAAACATACAATGCAGTTTGTTATTTGACAGAAATTATTTTGTGTGTAAATAATAAAAATTATTTTTATTTATTTAATAAAATGGTAAACTGGCCTCTTATGCTGATTACCAATATAGGCTATAAAAATATATGCAATAGATTTAAAAGTTTTAATGGAATCCTATTTTAATGCAATGCTATTAATAAGTTTCAATTAATAAAATATAATGCATGAAGTATTTGAAACTTATTATATATTGCAAATGAAGCTTCTTCCTTAAATATAAAGTTAATAGAGATGGCCATTTATTAGAAAGGATAACTAATAGATGTTGATGAATGACATAAATTTCTTTCCACTCAACTCATTCTTGCATACCTCTTTTTTTTTTTGTCTTGATACCTTATGCCTTGTAATCTTCACGCAGATCCTTTTAGTTGTCTTAACTTTTTGCTTTCCCATTTCAATGTTTGTATCTAATCCTCTTAATTTTATATCATGATGTATCTTTTGGTTTTCTCTATGTTATTTAGTAGGATCAATCATTACATTTTTCTTAAAAAGAATCTTGATCGTGTGAGTTTTTTTTTATGATCTGAGCACTTGCAATTCCATTATTTTCTAATTTCAATCTCATTCCCTACTATTGCCATGATAAAAACTCCATATATTTTACATGAGCTTTTAAGTCTTAAGGGCCCTTTTCTTATAACTCTTTTAACCATCCTCAATATAAGACTAACCAATTGAATAAAGATTTTATAGCCACAAAAAATAAAGCTAACCAAGTTTCTAGCATATGTTGTTTTGCTTGTTAGAGATGTAAGAAACTTGTACTGCTTTACTAATAGAATATCCCTTGGAGTTTTTTTATTTGAAGTTTACCACTTGTTCATTTTATTGTGATTTTTAAAATAAAATATTCCCCTTGTCAATGAGTTTGGCATTCAAATACCATCTTTATTTGTAAGAATGGACAATCTCCTATACTTTAATGACAATCTATCACTAATCACCTTCTACATTGAGATATAATTTGAAGAAACAGTCTAAATGGCTAACATTGAATTCTATTATAAATAGCCCCACTTGCCGAAGGTGTGATAACCTCAGAATTGACTCTTTCTAAAGGAGTAATTGTAGACACCTCACCTTGACCTAAGATAATAGCCAGAGATGAACTCTTAAGCATATCATAAAAAGTCAATCAAGATATAGGTCCACATGGATTAACTACAGAAATATGCCAGAGCTCGGCCTATGATAACCACAAACCATCATCCTAGGGAACTTAGTCTGCACGGACTTGCTACCAGAGTTTACATGGACTAACTACAAAAATAAGTCAAACTTGGCTCATGAAGATCACAAACCATCAACCTAGAAATTTAGTCTGTGCAGACCTTCATGGATAAATCTGCACGGACTTGTCTTTGGGAAAAATAATCCAGATGAAAACACTATCTGTTTAGTCTAAGAGTTAGAATCCTCTAACGATTAAGACTTTCTTCTAGATAGGAGGAGTAAAGAAACCTAGAAAAGAAGTATAAATACTCTTTTTTATAAAGGGAGAAAGATTCGAAAAACCTAAATCTAGAAACAACCACAGTTCCAAGCATTCCAGTGACAGAAGGCATTGAAGGCTTGGTAAGACTTGTCAGAAGGGACAATTCAACCATCCTCACTTAAACCAAAAAGGCTTTTTGTGCTAGTGCTTAGAGAAATCCTTTTATCTAGGTAATATCTGAAGTCTCCCGATGAGTTCTCTAGTGTTTTTCTTTTATCAGCCAATGATCTCTGAGATCATTAATAGATAAGGTGATACTTTGTTATTCCCATTCTTATTGATGATGAGTAGGCTGAGTATATTTGAAATATAGGGTGTGGGATTGATACTTGTATTTGATATTGAACATGCTATATAATATTAATCTTGTCTCGCAAATCTGATCATATCTGTGACTAAGTCCACATGGACCTAGTGTCTTTAAATACAAGCCTATAATGTTAGTCCATGGACTTATTCCATGAATAATAATTGGGTGACTTGGTCCGCACGGACCTATATTCAATGAGCATGATAATCTACCTTTATAATATTGTGTCAAATATGGAGTGTTTGATGAAAATATAGAATTAGTGTATAAAACTATAATGCAGGTCCGCACGGACTCCCTGTCAGAAGGGCTATATGTCTGCATGGACCTATGAGTGACAATATGCATTGTAATCTTTCCTCACATGTTCTGTTGCTATGATTCATGATGTATGACATATCCATAATGACATGTTTATAGTTCCATTCATTCATGCATTAATAATCTTGATCTAACCTATTTGACTTTAATGTTTTCTGAGTTATTAACCGGACCTTGCATTGGAAGTAAAAGTATGAGACAGACTTAATCCTTCTCTAGAGAAGGTCCATACGGACTAAGAATTGTTCCTTCCTAGGTCCACGTGGACTTGACCACATAGGAGCAGGCCTATTGTAGCACCATAACTTACTTCTTTTGGTTTTGTACTATTTGAACTTCTTTACTTGTCTATGGGTTGTAATAGTTGGGAAATAACTCATTTTACATGCTAAAACACAACTTTCACATTAAGCCATTTTATACATAATTAATCGGTGTTTTCTAACAAAATGGTTTTAAGTTTTCTTTAATCAAAAATCATATAAAAATGTACTTTAATAAGGACCAATCTCCTAGAGATGGGAGTTAGGCAATTACTGCCAATTCCTACAAAATTACGAGTACTTGTCAGGTCAATTAACAATTAATCAATGACATATTTTCTAGATGTACAATATATATTGTTGTGTTCTTTAAATGTCACAATTTACTTCTATACATGCAAAGGTGATACAATTTAAATCAAGAATGATGTATGCTTGAAATGATAAAGGATTGATAAACATTATGATATACATGGACAACGTATTATTAGGGCATGAATAAGATATGAAATTTCGAACCTTTCTAGTGCAGAAGATCAGAGGTCTTGGTGTAGAGGCCAGGTGGTGACTCCACTAACCACTCTCATCCTTGGTAAAAAAATATCAAAAACTCTACAGTGGTGACTTCACCGTGGACTAAGAAATTTTAATCTGAAAGTGCCTAAATAATATGTCATCCAAATATTCTACTTTTTATCAATCCCATGTATTACATCTTATATAAAACTGTGTCCCTTCTACCCTAAATGGTGTTGTGACCTATGACTCTATTTTTCATTGAAGAATGGAGAAGTGCTAGCATATCCATCGCTCACAAGCCTTGTACCTTCGGGTATATGAAAAGGTGAACTAATTGATCGTTATTATACTTGATTGGAAAGACTTGTTAGGAGGGACCTCTGCTTATGGGAGCCGATAAGCCTTTTGACCGAAACCATGAGACTATGAAGTTAAGCTTAGCAATTTCCTTTAGGTTGTATGACCCTAAATGTGTGTGATTGCATTTATGATTGTTATGTGGACCTAATTACATTTAGCCTTATTTAAAGTGGGGGCAAGCCCATTGTGCCTTTTTGTCCGGGATGGGCTTACCCCAATTTTGCATCAAATAAGACATAAATGTATTAAGGTCACTCTTTTTGCTTACGGTCTAAATATGAGAGACTATTGGGCCTAAACAAGCCCAAATTGGAACCTATGCATCCCCTGATAATGTTTAGGTAAGCCCACCTAAGATGAGATAATTAAGACCACACATGTGGGAGAGATAAGGTTGGAAGGACTATTGCTTGTGTTTGTCCTCTGAAGCATCACAAACATGCATTTGCACATCATGCATCCTATACTGTACATGTATCATGTCTAACCTTTTCTTTTATCCAGCCATCATTGATCCTTCACTCACTACTCAATAAAAAAGAGTAGGCAAATGCCCCAACAGAGTCAGCACAAAAATAACTATTCAACCTAAGAGAGGAAACATGTCTTTTGATGAATATGTGACCAAGGCTATGTTCATGGAGCCCATGGTTGAGATGGAAAGGAGGATGATGTCACTAATGACCAATGCCCTATCCCATGTGCAGAATGCTCAAGAGGCAGGGCAAACTTCTAAAACCAACAAAGGGAAAGAAATAGTGGGGGAACCTAAGGATGACCAATCATCCGATGATGAGATACCATAAGTGGTGAAGTCCTATAATAGGGTACCTCCTCTTAAGGCACCTGAGAATGACCAATGGAAAAATCTGAATGAAAAAATGGAAGCAATGTTTGAATTAGTGATTGGGGGTAAAGACTTTAACCTGGACGATATTAGTTTAAGTCCTAATCACTCTATACCTCACATGTTCAAGATGCCTGACATGAGCAAGTTTGATGGAACCATAGATCCTCGCACCCATTTGAAGTAGTATGTAGTAGCCATGAGGGCCACCTATCTAACAGAGGGGCAGATTGTGAACCTATTCAGTGTGTCCCTTACAGGTCAAGCTCTTGATTGGTACCATTACCAAGAGAGAAGGGTCAAGGAGGATTAGACTGAACTGGCAAAGGCGTTCAATATGCAATACGCTAACAACGCCAATGTTGAAATCACTTTGAAAGATCTAGAATTGATAAAGCAAAGGCCCAACAAGAGTTTTTCTGACTATCTCTAAAGGTGGAGGGAAAAAATTCTAAAGATGCGTAATAAGCCGAAAGATATTAACCAGATTAAGATGTTCATCCAAAATGCTTAAAGCTACATAAATAATAGGCTCACCGCTAAAGGCATTACTAACTGGGAGCAATTGAAAGATATTGCCATTGACCTTAAAGCTAGGTATCAAAATAAGGGTTATAAGAGAACGAACAATAACCCTACATTTACAAGTGGAAACGCTAGTAATACCACTAAAACTGTTAAGGTATATGAGGTTCAGGGTTGTAAGTACTCAAACCTGGGTAAATCTCTCTCATGGTGCTTGAAAAAGCTCACTAAAGAAGGGAAATTGTAGCCATTAACACATCAACCATTCACTAGAACACTCCCTCTGAATCATAGGCATGACTAATACTGTGCTTATCATCAAAAGAACGGGGCACCCTATAGATAACTGCAAGCTCTTTAAGAAGGCCATTTAGGATCTTATCAACTCAAAATAGATCCCAGACCCTGAAACCTCATCAAACCCATTGCCGAAACACCACACCTCATGCCTTCTTAAGTCTGGATTACCTAAAGAGTACATCCTAAGAGAAATTTATGGGTCTGACCTAGACATAGAAGTAGGAGTGAGTGTAAGTGAATCAATCCTAATGACTAGCTTTTGGGATAGTGAGAGTGATCATGAGGATGGGGAGAGCAAGAGTTTCTAGGATAAATCCTCTGGTAAGGATTCTAAAGAGGGTAAAAGAGAGTAAATACAGGTTGAGGGAGAAATGGTAGAGAGAGTAGAAAAGAATGGTCGGATCCTAACCAAAAAAGAGCCTGAACCTAGAATAGATAAACATGATGAGGTGTTGAAATAGCTTAAGAAAACTCAAGCCAACATCAATATTTTGGGCCTGTTAATGTCGTTTAAGGACTATAGACAAAAAGTGGTCGAAGCCCTAGGCCAAGTCGCTGTCTCTACAACTACCATGTTAGATGAACTGGTAGAAGTGATGAAAATAGGAAACACAAGCCTCATCACATCTTTAGATACGAATATGCCTTTAGAAGGGAGAGAACACAATCGACCCCTTTTCATCAAAGTCGAGATAAATGGGAAGAGAATGGGTTGCTATGGTAGATGATGGTTCTTCCATTTATGTATGCCCTGCTAAGATCCTAGCTAGTTTATGGATCAAGAAGAAAGATATGTTACTTTCAAACATCACTATAAAAGCCTATGATGACACCAGGAGGCAAGTCGAAGGGTCTTTCATAGTCAAAGTTAAGGCTAGACCAATCGTTAATGAGGTTAAATTCATAGTCATTGACATACTGACTACATTCTCTATCCTATTACGAAGGCCATGGTTCCATAAATTAGGGGGAGTTCCCTCAACTCTCGATCAGATGATTAAGTTCCCATATGAAAGCAACATTATTACCATAAAGACTGAGGTCGATCACACCGTTTCCACTTTGGCCATTGCTAACTAGCCTTTCAATGGATTCCATGTTGTAAGAATTTATGAGGACTACATGGACCCAGTTGTGTCTAAGATGATGAAGCGAATGGATTTCTTTTTAGGAGTTAGGTTAGGAAAAAACTTGCAAGGCATCACTGAACCACTTTAGCTACACACTTAGAAGGACACTAAAGGATTAGGTTATGATCCCAATAAGGACAGCAAGCCAAAGCAAGGTAATTCCCTAAAGGATTACTTTATCAAGCAAAAGGGTACCAAGTATGATGGAACCCCAAAGCCTACCATAATAGAGGGATGCTGCAAACTGGGGTTTGAGATATTCATAGATATTGTGGATTGGGAGACATGAAATCTAACTCAGGTTCAATGGATAGAAGAAGTGTTCCCAAAGCCGCTAATAAATGAAAAAGTCTACTCTGCCATCCTTGAAGACATTCTTGAATTAGAAGATGCTAATTTATTTACTGATGAATTGTAACTTTGTGACCTCTTTCAAGTGAACAATTATCTTTCTAATAAAGTTAACAGTGAATTTGCTTATTTGTGTGATCTTTCTCATGATCATTACATGAGCATTTTTGACATTAATTACATTAAAACTAATCCTTTTAATCTTGGAAACAATGAACAACTGAAGAACATATTAATTGCCCATGATAGTACTGTCAAAGCAAGAGAAAAATTTGAGAGATTACTAAAAAGATATGAAAGGATTTTTGTATGAATTATAATGACATGCTAGGCAACGATAAAGAAATTGCAAAACATGCCACACCAAAACATAGCCACACTACCCTAGTACGATAGAAACTTAGAAGGATGAGACTTGAATGGGTAGAGAAAGTGAAAGAGGAAGTAGTTAAGCTAATTAAGGCAAAGTTCATTGAGGAAATAGTCTTCCTTACTTGGCTAGCCAACATAGTGCCAGTACTAAAGAAAGATGGTAGGGTCAAGATGTGTGTAGATTATTGAGACTTGAACAAGGCCTGCCCAAAAGATAACTTCCCCCTTCCACATATAGATGTACTAGTCGACAGTGTAGCTATGGCCACCATGTACTAATTCATTGACGGGTTCTCTAGATATAATCAGATTCTGATGAAAGTAATAGACAAGTGCAAGACAGCTTTCATAACAAAATGGGGCATATATTGTTATAAGGAGATGCCTTTTGGACTGAAGAATGTAGGGGCAACATATCAGTGGATGGCCACCAAGCTATTCCATGACATGATGCACAAGGAAGTTGAAGTGTATATGAATGGCATGATGGTGAAATTCAAAGGATGGGAAGAGTACTTTGAAGCATTAGAGAAATTCTTCTAGAAGCTAGACCAGTTCAACATGAAGCTTAACCCTAAGAACTATGTCTTTGGAGTTACGTCAAGAAAGTTATTGGTGTTCATAGTAAGCAAGAGAGGGATTGAGGTTAACTTGGATAAGGTAAAAGCCATCTTAGATATGCCTATGCCATAATCTAAGAAAGAAATCAGGGGGTTCTTTGGCAAGATTCAATGCATTAGCAGGTTTATATCCAAACTCACAACAATTTGTGAACCCATATTTGACCTAGTACATAAGGGTCAACCAAAGGAATAGAATAGTGACTCTAAGAAAGCATTCCAGTTCATTAAGGAGTACTTAATTAACCCTCCAATTCTAAGACCTCCAAAACCAAGTAGGCCTTTAACCCTGTATCTAATAGTAGAAAGGTCTTTAATAGGAGCATTAATCATGCGAGCTAATGAAGTTGGAGTAGAAAATGCAATTTATTACTTAAGCAAGAAGTTACTCCCATATGAATAGAAATACATTGAAGTGGTGAAGATATGTTTGGGGGTTATTTGGGCATCAAAGAAGTAGCGACACTATTTCCAATCCTACAAAGTGGAAGCAGTAGCAAGACATGACCCGTTCAGGTATCTACAATGCGCTCCATCCTTGGTAGGTAAGATGGGACAATGGATATTGCTTCTTTAAGAGTTTGACTTGTAACACCCCCTACCAGTTCTACCTCTTAAACTAATAAGGTGTGTTATCCTCCTGTGTATCTGTAACTCGGGAGTATCGCCGTCAGGCGTTACCAAACAATTTAAAATATTCGGGCAGCATAATGGCTGCCCTATTACCTAGCCCAAATTAAAACCTACAAGAAAAGCACTTCTAAATAACATGCATCCTCCACATACTCCATTGGACCCTCTGGTCCTCCAAATTACCGTCATCATTTAGTAACTATCAATCACAAGGTCAGAGACCTACCAATCATCATGCATTCACAGAACAACCATTTTATATATGTGATACTGTGATTCCAAATATACAACCCATACCTACATGTACATGAGTGCATACCTATACATCACTTTAAGAGAAAGAAACTAAAATACCAAAAAGACACATGCTAAGCTACACTATGCTCCCTGTCTGATGCTGTGAGTCCCTCTGTCTACAACCTGCGCATCGAAACATCAATACGTTGAGTATAAAACTCAATGGTGGAATTTACCAAACCAAATATGTCATTTACGCACACAAATGCAAGTTCACAAGCAAATCTGTATTATCTAAATATAGTTACTCTTCTAAGCCATTTACATGTATTACCTTTATATAATTTCTCTACTAACCATTTTATG
>CANXYI011921811.1:0-13812 GCA_948208565.1 Hura crepitans | reverse complement strand
TTCCATTAATTGAATTAGAATTTAGAGGTTCTTCCCCATTAATTTTGTCGTTTTGTATATTCTCAATTTGTAATTGTATTTTACTTCAGACTGTAGATTTTGTCTTAAATATTAAATTTTTATTTGAAAAAAATTCGGATCAAATTCAGAAATTAAAATTTTTTCAATTAAATATGGAGCAAACCCGACCCATGGTGGCAGTGACTAGGAATTGTAAGGTCTGACGATGCAGAATATAAATAGCATCATGTGGTTGGTGTCGGGACAGATTGAATACAATGAGCATTGCTCAGACGGTAATTTTGACTTTTAATTTGTAATTTTTTTTATCCGTAGAAAAATTTTAAATTTGACTTTATTTATTAATAAATCATTTATAATAAGATAAGTTTGACCAACAATCATATTCATGTCTTACCCATTTGATTTTATATTTTTGTTTTATTATTTATAAATTTATCGTTACTATATAATATTTTTTTTTATAACTTATACACATTTTTATTCTAATAAAAAAATTTAAAAATTTTTTTTAAAGCATATCATTTTTTACTTTTAAAAATTTTTATAATTTTTTATTTTTAACAAAATCGGACTGATCCATTGGGAGCTACACTTAAAAACCCGCCAAATATGATTAGAAAAATTCAACTGCTATGGTTCAAATATGGATGCCTTTTATTTATTTCCTATAAAATTTGCCACAATTTTAAGTAGAAAATTCATATACTTCCTTTTCAAAATCATTATAATTAAATATTCGTATTGTAAATCTTATGCCTTGGAGTCAATTTTTTTTTTAATTATAGATATTAATATTTAGGGTAAATTATAGATTTAGATCTGAATTATCACCTATATTTTATTTTGGTTCTCATAATTTAAAATATTACAAATCGGTATCTATAATTTTAAAGTCATTGCAAATTTAATTTTTCGTTAATTATTCTGTTAGATTTATCAGAATATACTAACATAACTATTTTTGAGCTTACAATTTGCTAACTTGATAAGCATATACATATATAATCGTCATATATTTTATTTTATTTATTTTTCATATGACAAATATTTATAAATTTAAATTTAATAACATTTTTTCTAGTTCAATTAAGTATTTTTATACAAATAATAAAGAAAATGAAAAATGAAAGAATAAAGAGAAAATATTGTTTACATGAAAAATTAACATTTTATATTATTTATTTTTTTGGTAGAAATATTATTTACTATTTAATAGTAAAAAAATCTAAAGAAACATGCAATTTTTTAAATTTCAATGTTAAGTTATTGACTTATAATTATATAGAAAAAAATAAATAGCATATATATAAATGAAGAAACTCACATGCCTATATATAAAAAATGTTTAATTATAAAAAAATATATATTATTTGTTTTTTACCTTTACATTTATTTTTTATTATTGTGGGATCTATAGCTTAACATAAAGCAAAGCAAAAGGTTTATAATTTATAAAAATATTTAATTGAACTAAACCAAATATTATTAAATTTAAATTTATAAATATTTATCATGTAAAAAAATAGATAAAATAAAATATATAATAACTATATATATGTACTTATTTGTTAAGTCAGCAATTGTAAAATCCAAAAATAGACATATCAATATATTCCATTAAATCTACATTTATAATTGATTTGAATATAAATATCAATTTATAAAGTTCTAAACGATAAAAATTAAAATGAAATATAAGTGATAGATCATATCGGAATCAATAATTTGCCCTAATATTTATATTAGAGTTCTAGGTATAAAATATTTTAAAAATTAATATGAAAGAGAGAATTTTTTTATTATTATTTAAATTTATCTCATATAAATTTAAATTAATCAAGTTAATAAAATTTTAATATCAAATATTAAATGATTTAAAAAATTAAATGTTGCAAAAACGAAATGTTAGAGGTTAATAAAAAAAATTGAAATTTTACTATTTTCTACTTTGACATTAATTAAATGAAGCAAGTCGCTTCTCTTTGAATCCTTGTATATTTTCTTCTATTCATACGCATGTTATTTAGCATCCCTTAATGGATTCTATGATCATTTATTAATAATTTCGACCACTTGATATTTCTTTCTTTAAAAATAAAAAAAAATGAAAAAAGAAAATGACTACGCCGTCCACTTGGACCATATTTTGGCTTTGAAAATAGAAATACCTACCTTCAAAATGCCATCAGAATTGCTTTGACTTTCATTTTTATCTTTAATTTCTTATACTTTCAAATTCTTAATATTTTTCTTGCTGTTATTTGGATTTTCAATGATTTGTTAAATGAAATGGAAAAATAAATATTTATTTTTATAAATTGTGATGTACACGAATAACGCGATTTCCATGAAAATGAACTTCAAATCAATTGAATTACATGTGCGCTCCTAGTCCATAGCCATTTTTGCTCGGAGGAGATGCATTGGTACAGTGATCGATCCACATTTTCTTGCTTCTTTTTTCAGGTGTGTATTCTCCAAATCTCCACCATTCTTTCTTCTTGATTCAAGAACATTTCCTCTCCTTGCCAGTCTCAGGGCTCCTTGGACTTGCATCCGAGATAATCATCGGTGTTAGCTAATTCATCAGAATTGTCACTATCACTTCATAAGCATTTGAAGCTGCATCATCTGGAACTTTTTCTTCACCATCCTTGTAAAGACTACAAGTAGTAACTGGTGGAGGCTTATTCTTGAGATAAATTGCAGCTTTTCTTTGGAATATTGCTTGCAATTGCCTCCTTACACTTGCTTTCGGTTTATATCATCCTGCATTCGAAGTATAGTGATCCGATTAATATGAATTCGCTTTGCGTAAACTCATAAAAAGAATAAGATGCTCCTATTTAGAATATTCTTTCAAGACTCAAACTTGAATCTGATTAGAGAAGAAAGATCTTACTATCTGCTTGACATTTTCTGAACCTGTTCTGAAATACAATTTTTTGCTGTATTTTGAATCAAGTTTGAGTTGACGAACAGGAGACTTCATTTAAGACAAATTAAAAAACAAAGTTCACATAACCGACCTGCAACTTGACTTTGGAGACAACTTTATCCCATAGAATGATCATATCGTTAGAAAGCAAGTGCTTAAAGGCATAAAAAATTCAAGACATGATCACAATTCAAACCAGGACACAACTGACAATGTTGATCCCCTTTTCGATCTTTTCTTCCACATACTTGCTTACACAGTCCGAGCAAACTGAATGACCAAAGTTTCCAGTCTTGATCAGCTGATCATTTTCTTTCTTTACCTGCAAAGTTCACAGAAAAGACAGAGGTGTGATTCAAAGAAGTTGGCAACTGAGAAGTGAGCAGAGAGACCTTTAAGGCCTCTTCAAGCTGAAATTCATGTGTAAATGGAGCATCTAAGAATGGCTGAAGCTCATCTTCTTCATGTTTGGTCAAGAAAGACGAGAAGTAAATATCATTGAGATAAAGGAAGTGCTATTGCCATGCATGTTGCAAAATCTTGATGGATAATTTGCTTAAAATTAAATTTTAAGTACAACCAGCAAGTAATTTAAAATATTTATTTTTATTATTATTTTTTTGACATAATATGTTGAAATTATGGCTCTAAAAATTAATTTTTTGATGCACCATTTCTTTTAACAATGATGAGATTCAAAATGCATGCTCAAGATTGATGAGAGAAATTGACAATTTTGCATAGCATTTTTTTTCAAACACACGTATTAGATGTAGGAAATCTTTATTCTTTACACTTCTTTGGATTCAAATCTTGCATTAATTCACCCTACTTGCCCCTTTTTAAAAATAATACCTTGTAGCGATTTTAGAGATGCTCTTCATATTTGTATGTTTGTGATGATGAGATCAGTGTGTGTAATTGGGAACTTGTGTTGAGAATTAACACCAAACTTTGCATGTATTTCGAATAACCAACAAAAACATACCATATAAGAAGAATAACATGTTTGAATGAATTGTGTAGACTTGAACAATATTGGTGGTACTTATTGATTATGTTAGGAATATAATATCTATCTATCTCTAATTGTGTAGACTTGAATAATGTTGGTAGTACTTATTGATTATGTTAAGAATATAATATTTAACTCTTTCTCTATATATAGGAAAGACTTTTAGAGAGATTTAAGAAGATTTTCTGGTTCAAAATTATTATTTTTCTTTTTTTTTCTTCATTAATTCTCATTCATTACTAATTTTAATATAAGGTATTTTAAAATATTAAAGGATAATTTGAACTCTTAGTCCCTGAACTTTAATCTCATTATCTACTTAATTTTTTATATTCGTTTCATCCCTAAAATCTATCTTAATTTTTAAAAGTTCATCTCAAAACTTA
The DNA here is from genome assembly GCA_948208565.1 of Hura crepitans. Classification (NCBI taxonomy): domain Eukaryota; kingdom Viridiplantae; phylum Streptophyta; class Magnoliopsida; order Malpighiales; family Euphorbiaceae; genus Hura; species Hura crepitans. The sequence goes on along the minus strand of CANXYI011921811.1, from coordinate 9,449 downwards.
CTGTTACTTGGTGAAACAAGTTTCTTTGGTAGAGTGTTGATAGAACAATCACGTAGGATGATGATGTCACTATAAGTTTAGATGTAATTTATATATTTAGTCTTTGAACTTAAGTCTAATTACTTGATCCTCCAAATTTAGTTCATCTTTAAAATTCATCTCAAATTTTAAAATCTTATCTCAAAACTCTTTTAACTGGTTGCAAGCAATAAATTTCTAAATTGACGTCTACGTCTTTCACTTAATACGTGTATTATAATGAAGTATAAAGCACATTTCCAAAATTTAACTTTGAAAAAATTTCTTTAAAAAATTTAATTACAAAAAAGACACAGTTTAGCGATAGACCACGAAATGTGGCAATGTAGCGACAGAAATAAAAACGAAATAAAATGTCGGAAGCTATTAATGTTGGAAAAAATATTAATATAAAATTAGCGATAGAAATAACGAATCACTTTTTGTAGGGTTTTTTGCGGTAAAATAACCCACATAAATATAACGACGGATAATCCACAGCTAAGAATGCGCGAAAATGTTAACGATGGCCTGAATTCCGTGGAGATAATAATACCAACAGATTAGCAGCAAATTAGAATCCGTCGCTATGTTTTTAGAGGTTTTGCAAAAAATTTTCAAAATGTTAGCTGAGGACAGAAAAGTAGCGACGGAAGAGCCGTCGCAATCCGACGCTAATTAGTTAATCATGATACGACGTCATTTTTCTTCTTGTCTTGTCTACATATCAGGTTACGAAGAAGGCTTTTCTGCAGATTGAAATCCCCAACTTTCCCATTCTATTTTCGTTATTTTCTTGCCTTTGCCTGGTGGAGGACGGCTTGAAGTGAATTCCAGTTGCAGCGACGTCTTCTCTGGTGGCGAATTGCAGCGGCCTCTTCTCCAGTGGTGGCTGTCAGGCGGTCCGCAGCGGCTCCTTTCTTGAACGTCCTTGATTTCTTGGCAGTGAGTTTACATTTGCTCATCTGGTATGTATTCTGCCAATTTTAAATAATTTTGTTCATTTTACTTTTTTTTTATTACGATGAATTTTTATGATAACATGAATTTTTAATTTTTAAATTTTTATTGATTATCGTTATTTTTAGACTAAACAAATTATTGTCTTCAACTTTGAATAATAAAAAAAAAATATGCATATTGTGCAGGATATAATGAAATTGCTTTGGTTGATTAATTGCGTTTGCACAGTAAAAAAAATGCACATCTGCGTGCTCAATGAAATTACTTACAAAATTAGGGGGATAATTTCTTTTTTAAGTCAATTTCTTTTGGGAATAAGATTGAGACTATTACCCACAAATTTTAATATCTATATTTGTCTTTCGAGATTGATTTTGAAAATTTTTAATAATTATTTGAACAGATTAAGAAAATATCAAAAAGATGATTTCATATAAAAATTAAGGGCAAATTCAAATGTACGAACACGAAATAATTCAATAAGAATATTACATATATGAAATTTATATAATTAAATGGTGTGTCTCATTGAAATATGAATTTTGTGAAATTGAAGGGCAAAAACCAATAATATTGGACAAATTGAACTATTCAAAACGACATTATTTTTTTACTTATATATTAAAAAAATAAAAATATATAAAAGTTTGATTTATTTAGTTTTTTTTTTAAATTTCAATTTTTCGATTATATTCTTTAAAATATTCGGTTTGATTTTAGTTCTATAATTTTTAAATTTTCAATTTTCAATTTTTTAGGTGTAAATTGATTTTAAATTGAATCATCTACTTGTTCCCCCTAATTTTATATATAATGCCCCTCTCTTCATGACAATTATTATCATTGAAAACGACATTCTTGACTTGAAAGTTTCTATATTACAAAATTATATAAATTTTATTATTTTTTTGTAAAAAAAATTGTTCTTAATATTACAAAATTAAAGGAACAAATGTGTATTTTTTAAAAAAAGTTAAAAGTAAATTTGAACCAAATATGGGTATATGAATAAAAATGGAGACTAACTGACAATCTCTTAAGTGATTAATTAGTAACTTATTATATATATAATGAACCACATCCCTAATGACATGAACATTTTTTAACAAAAAAATTAAGAAAATAAAATTAGGGTATGTATATATATATATATATATATATATACCTGCATTAAATCAGGAAAATAAAGTTTCCTTTATTGACATTTTATCAATCAAATTAAAATTTAAATTGATTATTGGGCATGTAATCAAATTAAAATGTTAAAATTCCACCATAAATTAACAGTTTATTTAAGATTTAATGAATTAGAATCTACAAATTGTACTAATATTTTGTGTTCTTTATATGACATAAAAAAATCTAATAGTTTTTTTTTATTTGAACTAAAATTCATGTTTGTTTAACGTTGCAACAAAAATAAATCAATGAATGGCTAATTCTATTTAAATTTCTATATTCTGCATATATTATTTTCTTAACAACATTATGAAACTAAGAATCACCGCAAAAAATACAAGTTTCATATAAATTAATGAATACATAAATTCTAAATATAAAATACTATTTATAGACCATTTACTAATTAATTAACTGAATGAATAGATTTATGGGTGTGGTACATTCTTTTTTTTTTTTTCTAAAAATCACCTAACAATATCTATTTATGATTTAAAACCTTTAGACCATTAATTTTATAATTTTATCTAAAACGTCCATATATATTTTTGATTTAGAAATAAAAATAATTAGGTCTTTGAAACTTAATTAGGGATATGGATAATTCGAACTATAATTAAATGTATGATAGACTTGATGGTCGAAGGGGTATTACATTCGCTTTTAGAAATGGTGTGGATACATTCATTTAATTTGCGTGTTCACAAAAAAAATTACTTGAGTGGTGACAAAATTAGATGTCCTTCTGAGAAGTGTAAGAGTTGTAATTACATGGACACTGGGTCTGTTAAGTTACGCTTATACCAATAAGGATTTGTAGAAAACTACTTTGTATGGTAATATCAAGGGGAGAGACCTGAACATGCATCTTCAAGCAATAATTATGATGGTGTGAATTCAGAAATTGTAAATGTGAATCCATACCATCAAATGGTTTTAGATGCAGCTAGAGCAAACTTTGACTTCAGTATGAATTCGAATCACAATGACAGTTTGCTTACTTATGACAGACCTGGAACATCTAATGTTTATGAACCTCAAATAGAGGAGTTGCCTAATGCATTATCCTAACAATTTGATAATCTTTTACAAGCAACTAATAATGAATTGTATCCAGGTTCAACCTCCACTCAGCTCTCGACAGTTGCAAGGATGCTAGATATTAAAATGGAGCACCAATTATCACAAAAGTACTACAATCAAATAATGCAATTATTTAACGAGGCTTTACCAGAAGAAAACACAGTGATTGAAAGTTTTTATGAGACAAAAAAAAAACTTATTAAGAACTTGGGACTACCTTTTCAAAAAATTGATTGTTGTATAAATGGTTGTATGCTTTTTTGGGGTGAGGATGAGGATGAAACTATTTACAAGTTTTGTGGCATGAACCAATATAAAAACAAGAAGAAGAAGTTGCCGCTTAAGGATATGTATTATTTTCCTTTAACTCCTAGATTGCATAGGTTGTATGAATCACGTGCTACAACTGCTCATATGCGATAACATTATGAGCATAACTAAGAGGAGGGGTCTATGACTCATCCATCCGATTCTGATGCATGAAAGCACTTTAATGGAACTCATCCATCATTTGCTTTTAAAATCAGAAATGTAAAACTAGGGTTATGCACGGATGGTTTCCAACCATTTATTCATTCAAGGTATTCTTTATGGCTGGTGATAGTAATGCCATACAATTTTCCACTATGGATGTGCATGAAGAAAGCTTATATATTCCTTACCATTCTTGTTCCTGGTCCTAATAATCCTAAACAAAAAAATGATTTGTACTTGCAACTCTTGATTAAGGAATTGATAGATTTATGGGAAATAGGAGTTGAAGCATTTGATACTTCCAAAAAACAAAACTTTTAATTGAGAGCAGCCTTGATATGGACTATTAGTGACTTTCCTTCGAACTCAATGTTGTCTGGATAGACTACGTAGGGATAGATGGCTTGCCCTTATTACATAGGCGACTCATAAGTTTTCTTTTTACCTAATGGTAGAAAGATGTCTTGGTTTGATAATCATAGAAAATTCCTTCGACATAATCATCCATTTAGAAGAGACAGAATTAACTTTGTGAGGGATCGAGTTAAAAACCATCCACTTTCACATATTCGAACAGGCGATGATATTCTCAATAAAATTAATGAATTGGGACTAATAAAAGTGACTGAACTAGGTTCAACTAAATATAATGAGACCAAATCTAGTAGTAGATGGAAGAAGAAGAGCATATTTTGGGATCTGCCATATTGGAGTACTAAATTGATTTGTCATAATCTTGATGTCATGCATATTGAGAAAAATGTGCTTGACAATTTATTTAGCACAATCCTCAATATTGATGGCAAGACAAAAGATAATTCAAAGGCACGCCAAGATATTTTACATTTTTTGCAATCAACCATAATTGGTAATGGATCCTATAAGATGTTAGTTATCGATATTAAGTTCTATTGTAATCATATTATATGATAAGATTAAGTAATAAATGTTTTAACTTTTACGATCCTAAATGCGATGACAATTTAGATACTTACGAAGTTTGAAAAGGATGGTTAAGAACAAGGCAACCATTAATAGTTTTATAGTTAAAATATACTAATACAAAGAAGCTGCACTTTTTGCTTCGTACTATTTTGAGTTGCATGTTTTGACACGTAGTCGAAATGTGCCTTATAATGATAATGGAGGTGTTATAGAGGAAATTAATAGAATGTTATCAATATTCACCCATCCTGGAAGAGCAGCTGGCAAGTGTGTGATCAAGAGTTTAAAAGAAGAAGAAGTTAAGCCGCTCATACTTATGTTCTACTTAATTGTGATGAAGTTTAACCATATTTGAGGTAGTAATATGAGAATTTCATACTTCCATTCTCTAATTTTTAACTAAAAAACATAATAATAGATTACTTACTAGTGATTTATTTAGTGATGTGAAGTATTTATATGCAACAGTTACAAGTGGAATACCCCAATCTTTCCCAAGACCAAATAGAGGATAATATACAATTCCACTTTGCAAAATGGTTCAAGATATATGTAAGTATCCTAAATGAAGAAACTAGTTAGTGCTTATGGCATCTTATGATTTCCAAAAAAAATCAACTAACCATGTTTTAGGTGTTTTTTAATAGGCTTAAAAATTCTTTATGGATAATGAATACTTGTGTAGTCTTACACATGGACCATTAAGAAAAGTCAAGCGCTATCCAATATATTTCGTGAATGGCTACAAATTTCACACTGACTCTCATTCTAGTGCAAGATGCTCAATGAATAGTGGAATTTGTATAACGAGTTCTAAAAGTGACTATAATGGATGTATTAAGGATATTGTAGAACTTGAATATATATGGTTCCTGATCAAGCAATTGTAATGTTCAAATGCCATTGGTTTAATACAGTAACTGGTGTCGGTGTTAGGGAGTATAAGAAGTACAAATTAATGGACATTCATAAACGTCACAAGTTTCATAAATATGAACCATTTGTGATGGCAATACAAACAAACCAAGTATATTATATTCAATTTTCTAGTTTGAAAAGGGATATTGATGGTTGGTTGGCTATGTTGAAAGTGAAACCAAGGGATATGGTGCACATTTTAGCTGATGAAGTCCCAACATTTGTCCCTAATGCTCCATTCCAAGTAGACCATGTGGAAAAATATGAGATAGATACAAATGTTAGGGATAATGACCAAATAACTTTACATGATCCTTTTGGTGATGTGATTGAAATTGATGACCCTCATAAAGGCAACCACCAATATGGAGTCAAAGAAGATGAGGAATTAGCATATGAACTTGAGGATAAAGAAGATGAATTTAAAGATACTAATGATGATAAAGAGGAATTCGAAGAAGAAATTGATGAAGATAAATAAGAAGAATGTGAATAAGAAATTGATTTGTGTATCAATTTTTTATGTGAGTTGAATGCTTGTGTTTTTTTTTTTCATTCCTAACTAATGAAATTTATAATTTATTTGTGCATTATAATGACATTTTTGTAATTTGACATTTTACTAATTTTTTTTATAGGAAATGAATCAAGATAGATCACGAGCAAATCTAATTGGAAGGTCTAGGTTGAGAGGGGCAAATGTAGAATCTAGCTGTGGGAATTTGCCTTCACTCCCTCTCATATAAACTGAGGTGCCACCATTAGTTATAGCCCTAAATGTCCCTCTTATGCAAGTAACAATCATACCGTCAACGAGTGAGGTGCCACCATCTGCAAGTATAGAACCAACTGTTCCTAAAAAAACATCAGCCCCAAATACTAATCTTACTAGCACAATAGGTCGTGAGGAATTAATTAGGCAATTTAGTCAACGGTTACAATTGACTTTGACTCCTGAAGGGTGAGTTAATCTAATTTAATTCATGCTTTGATATTATGTTTTGCAAGTTTTGTACATAAAATGCTCTAATTTCTTTTTTATAGCTTGCAACCTTTAAGGAAATATTCATATGTTATTACTGAAAGCTTTCACCATGAAGCTAATATGAATGAAATCAATTAGAAAAGAGTGCCACAACATTTGAAGGACATTTACTTTGGAGAGTTCAATGTTTATATGTTCTAAAAAATTTCTAATTACCTACATGCATATATATTGAAATTATTCTTAACATATATATATATATATGCAAAATTATTGTAGAAGCACTTTTAATGGGACCCTACATTTAAAGATAAAGTTAGAATAGCATAGGAGGTTAAAGTTGCTACTCGATATAGGGACTTTGTGTCTAAATTGAAGAGGGAAGGTGCTCAAAAGAGGTTTTTTCCTGATGAAGTGTGGTGAAATTGGAATGTCCTTTGGATTGATTAGAAATGTATTGAAAAAACAACACAAAATTCGAAGAATCGGCAGGTAGCTAGAAGTGGAGGCTTAATTGGTACACACACAAGTGGATTAATAACAGTTGGCGAGCATCGTAAGTGATTGGTGAGAAAAGTTAACTATGATGTTTTACTTGTTGCTTTAGTGACTTTTTACTCAATTGCTTATTTTCTAATTTGTATTCTTGCATTTATTTTGCCTTTTTAGTTTTAATGTGGATGTATGTATGAAAAATTAGTTTATTTGATATGTAAGGCTTTTTAAAATTTGATTAAAGTTGTGGTATATTGATTGTAGGCAAGGGAGTTGGGTTGAGAACCAACCCTATGTGAGATACATTTGCATGTCCATACACATAAGCATGATAGGCAATCATTTATTGGCAAGACGGCTAGAATTGTGTACATAAGTCATTAGTTTGCTTAATGTGTTAAATTTTTGAACATTAGAGTCCAATTTTGTGCAATTTTCACCGATTTTGTGCAATTTTCATCATTTTAATTGCTATAATTTTATTGCATAGTAGAAATTTATACAACTTAAAGAAAGTTATTCAGAGAGTGGTGATAACTTAAATATCAATGAAGCTAACTTGTACTACGAGGCAGCGGGTGCAGAGAGAAAAAGAATAGAATACGGTCTCGATTCTGACGATGTACATTAATATAGACCTACTCTTTGAAGCCTGCCTTTATATGGATTTGATGCTCACTCAATTATGCCTCCTTGCACACACATGCCACAACAATAGGCTAAAGTTGGTCAATTCAAAGAAAACTTGATGATGAGAATGATTCCAATGTTGAAAGCAGCTTTAAGAGAGGAGTTGATTCTTGAAGTGGTTAGTATAGTTTATCATGAGACAGCTGCAACCACAAATTAACCACAATTAGAAGAAAATGATCCATCTACCACCCAAAGAGCTAATGCTTCCACATTTGCCCAAAATGATCCTATTGATGACTCCTATTCAACTGCACCTCAGTAGCTAGCTACTTCAACTGCACCTCAGTAGCTAGCTACTTACTCTAATATATGTTATTTTAGGAAAAATATTTTAAGTGCTTGATATTACTTTCATTTTTTCTTTCATGGTTGACAATATGCATTTATTTTCCTATTATAAGATGTGTGATGATAATAGATTGTAATATTTTAGACTTTATACATATATAATTGACAATAATATTGTATAAGAAATTGGATAGTAACAAATGGAATTCTTGAAAAATTTATACTCAATTAGTGATGGATTTGACGAAAATTTCCATCCCAATATTTTCCAAAAAATTAATAATCTGTTATTACAAGTAAAAATATAACGACGAAAAAATTCGTCCAACTAATTTCGGTAATATATTTCTTAATGACAGATAGCGATGGATTTTTTGGTCGCAATTTGATTAAGACGAAAAATTTAATTGTCTAACAGCTTCAAAATTTGCGACGAAATTTTTCTGTCTAACTTTTAGCAACAGATGAAGAAGCCGTCATTAATTGAATACATACACCGTGTTTAACTACAGAGGTAATCCATCGCTAATTGTCATAATTTTCGTCACCAAAGCAAAAAAGCTACGAATTTCATCATCATATCAACGGAATCAATCCATCGCTAAACTGTTTTCTCTTTGTAGTGTTTCTCTCTAAAAAAAAAGATGCTTCTTCTTTCCCTTTCAAAATTAATAATTAATCTTCATGCAAATAAATGAGAAAAAAAACTTAACTCTCTTTAACCTAAATAGAAAAAAAATGAAGCAATTTTGAAAATAATTGATCGAATTTTTTCTAAGCAGATTAAAGAGGCTTAGATTTTTTTTTCTTATTTACTTGCATGAAGATCGGTTACTTATTTTTGAAAGGGAAAGAAGAAGTATCTTCTTTTTTTAAGAGAGAAATTTTCTATAGAAATTTTTTAAGGACATAAAGAAACAATGGATATTTTTTCAAAGTCACATTTTGGGAAAATATTTTGTCATTTCATCATAATACATGTATTAAATGGAAGATGTGATGCTAGTTAAGTAATCCATTACTTGCAATCGGCTAAAAGGAGTTTTAAGGTAAGTTTTTAAAAATTGAGATAAATTATGGGTACGTAATGGATATAAGCGGCTAAGTAGGTAATGAAGCTTAAATTCAAAGATTAAGTGTGCAAATGACTTCTAAATTTATGATGACATCATCATTCTACATGGTTGTTTTGTCAGCACTTTACAGGAAAAAATTGACTATAGCATATAACAGTGAGTTCTAAGGTAAGTTTTTAAAAGTTAAAACGGATTCTAAGTACGAAATGAAAATAAAGGACCAAATAGGTAATAAAATTTAAGTTTAAGCATTAAGTGTGCAAATTACCTAAATATTAAGATCGAGATAACTATAAAATAATTTATTAATACTTTAAGATAGTAAGATAGAG
>CANXYI011921779.1:0-10347 GCA_948208565.1 Hura crepitans | reverse complement strand
AGGGGTAAACCAAAGGTTAGAAAGGGAGAACCTTGCTTTTTTGAGAATTGATAAATGGTAGTGAGGTCTTGCAACTGGTGCATTTTAAGGATTGGGTATTTTGCCTTAATCAATGAGGTTTTGAATGGCATAGTGAAAGGTCATACATTTGTTAGTGAGATAACAAGTTCTTTGATGATATGCACAATGCGGATTATGGCAATATTTTGGTGGAAATGGTTATGGGTAAGGTTTGGGTGTAAATGGTTGAAAAAGGTTTTTCTCCTTTAATTCTTAGAATATTATAAACAAAAGCCTATTAAACTTCGCAAATTTGCATGACAAGCAATTGGGCTTGGTTCTTTCTTCACTATTTGCCCCCTTAATGGTCTTTATTTTGGCAAATTCTTCTTTATTCATGACTCAAATATTCTTAATTTTTAAAGCCATGGCTTTTCTTGATGATTGCTTTGATGCTGTACAAATCTTTGCAATCTAGTGTCATTTCTAGAAAAAAGGGAAAGGTACGGTTATTTCCTTAGAAGGGCCTAAATGAAGGATGATTCTATAGTTAGCATGTGGTATGATACATGTTTTATGCATTGTGATTGTGATTCATAAAAAGCACACATTGTTATGAGTGAATGAACGTGATACCTACTTTAATTGAGGTGATAGTAGGTGACTAAAGTGTATATGATGAATGATGCACGTTAATTTCTAAGTATAGCATGGCAAATGTGAATTCATAGGTACGTTGGTGAGACTTGCTTGTTACTCACATTAAGGTGACATGAGGTGGATGCTAATGTATGTATTCATGAATAATGCATGACTAGACCAAAATAGTATGCATGAAAAAGTGAAGTTATGGGATAATGTTATGCTTGTGCAACATATGTTTAATTGATGTATGAATAAGGGCCTATAACTCTAGTGAATGTATGTGACTTCTATGATGCCAATATTATGCATGATTTATAGACATGTATGATGTTGTCTATGATTTCTAGTGATGCAAAATAATCATTAATCCATCTTTCAAGAGGAAGCTAAAGGGATTTGCTTTACAAAATGTCATCCATGATTTTTTGCTTTTTATGTTAAAGTTAAAATGCATTTACAAAACATCTAAAAGAAAATTCATTTTACCAATTAAAGGAAACAATAACTTAAAAGATTATAAGAGCTCAAAACTAAATTGAGAAAAAAAAAAGAAATAAGATTAATTAAAGGAGCTTTAAGGTTTTGGATTATGTATTTGCTTAATGTCAATGAGATTTTGAATGGCATGATAAAGGTTCTTGCAATCATCTATAAGATGTCTTATCTTTTAATGATAGGCACAAATAGATTATGCTTATGTTTAGCTAAAAATGGCCTATTGGTGGTTAGTATGGAAATTGCTAAAGTTTCCCTTCATTTATGAGCTTGTTCAAACACAAAGACATAGGCCTTCCTAATTTAGAGAAGTAGCGAGTATTGGCTATGTTAATATCTACAGTTTGACCTGAGCTATTATTGGCATTGTTGCTTTTAGTGACTTCATTATTTTTAGACCTTTATTTTGAAAGGCTATTTCCACACCAATGGCTATGTCTTTGAGTTATTCCCATATAGTGATACCTTTGGCAATGAATTCAACATTCATATAATTGATGGTATTCCTTATGAACATTTTGATCTTGTCAATATCTTTAGGTTTATTCCTCCATTTTAAGTACCTTATCCCTTCATTATTCCAAATATTCTAAAAAGGATTCATTGGGTTTTTAGAGTACCAATTCAAAGTCTTTGAGCATCACCTTAACAGTTGCATTGTTTGAGTATTGGTTGTTGAATGCATGGGCCAACTCTTCCTAGTTCACTTTAACCCTCTTTTCTAAGCTGTGGTATGAATCTAGGGCATGCCTAGTTAAAGACATACTAAATAAGCTTACTTTTTGTTCTTCTAAAAGTTTAGCTAACCTCATAGCCACTGCATATTTCTTTAAATGAGTTCTTAAGCCTGAAGTACAATTAAACTTGTTTAAATTAGGCATTTTAAAGTTGTAGGGTATGGCATGATTAGGCTTTAAGCTGATGCCTTCTATGTTTTTGTCTTTGCCTTTAGTCACTAGATGACTCAAGTCTTCTAGTTTTTCATTCATCTCTTTAATAAGATCTTCATTATCATACTTGGGCGATACAACCCTATTATAACTAGGCTTAACAAGTGATATCTATTCATCAAAAACCTAGTTGTCTTTTTTATCATCTATTTTTTTCTTAGCATTGTCAATAGCACAAGGTTGGCTTTTATCTCACTGGGCATACATAATTGACTGTGCATTGGACATGGTAAGCATTATTCTTTTCTCCATATCATGAATGATCTCATTTAGCATGGTTTTCATTATTACTTCATCTCTAAACATGGTTGCTCTTGATGTTAGACTAATGGTGGTTGCAAAATAAAGGGTTAGTCATGATGCATGATTTATCTAAGATGTTGCATGATATGTAACATGTGCCTTATATATAAATGTTGTCTTGAGAAAAAATATGATATATGTATATGTGTGGATACATGGATGGATAGTTAATGCATGAGTGAGATCACAAGATGAATGATCAAGATCTCAATAAACCTTTACAAGATGATAGCCTTTGATGTATGGTTAGTGTGTTATGTGCTAATATAAAGTGTACTTGTTCATCATGAGTGTGTGGTAGGATGGAAACATAAAAGTTTATGATATACCTATAGTACATAAGAAGAAGAAAGATACAAAGTTTATGTCATGAAACAGATACAATGCTATGTATATAAGGATAAAAAAGGATAAAAGTTAAGATGTATAAGGGCAAACATAAGCAATAAGCCTTCTAACAATATTTCTCCCATGCATCTGGCCTTAGCAAAATTCTTCCTAGGCAGGCTTACCTAAGTATCATCGAGGGATACATAGGTTTGATTATGGGTCTAATTAGGCCAAATGACCATTCATATTTAAAGTGCATGCAAGAATAATGGCCTATGAAATTTAAGTGTTGTTTGAGGTGAAATTAGGTTGGGCCCATTCTAGATAAAAGGCATAATAGGCTTGGCCCCACTTCAAATATAGTTAAATGTAATAGGCTCACGTTGCGATCATAATGTAATCATAAACACTTGGGGTTATACAACCTAGAGGAAGTTGCTAAGCATACCTATATAGGCTTTATGGTTTATTTGAAAGGGCATTATAGCTCCCATAAGTAGGGGTCCCTCCAAACAGGTCTTGCCAATCAAGGATTATAGTGATTGGTTAGTTCACCATTTCATATACCCAAAGGCATAAGGCTTATGAGTGATGGATATGCTAGCAATTCCCCACTCTTAAATGAAAAATATGTTAATGGTTCCAAACATCATCTAAGGTAAAAAAGGACATAGTTTATATAAAATGAAATATATAGAACTAATAAAAATTAGAATATTAGAAGGTATATTATTTAGGCACTCTCAAATTTAATTTTAAGTACCTAGTGGAGTCGCCGCTATAGATTTTATACTTTTACTAGGGATGAGGCAACTAGTGTTTAGAGTCACCAACTAGCTCTACAACAGGACCACTGACCTTTTACCCAAAATGTATTAAAAATTATATCTTATTTATGCCCAAATAATATACCTTCCTTTATATTCTAGTGTTTATCAATCCCGTATCATATGAGCAAGAATTTTAATTAAAGTATTTATGTCACCTTTTCACATAAGGTAAATAAATTGCAACATTCAAAATATATAACAAGCACAAGAATAATTTGAACATGCACAAATTGGGTTATTAGTTAGTAGTTGCTTAACTTGACAACTACCTATAATTCTAAAGGAATTGGTAGTAATTGCCCCATTGCCATCTCTAAGAGATTGGCTTTTATTATAATACATTTTTTATGTTAATTTCATTAAAGAAAATTCAAAACCATTTTCATTTGAAAAATGACAAATAATTATGCAAAACAAATCATTGATATGAGGTTAGGCATTTTGGCATTTAAAATAAGTTATTAAGCTACCTATTGTTCTAATGCCTTAAAAATCCCGATAATTATGAATAGTACTTTTTCGGGATGAAAGTGTTCTAAAGACCTAGGATGCATTAAAGCCATCAAATGAAAGTATTAATTGTAAAATAATTATGGGCAAAGTTTGAGATCAATCAAAAGTTATTTGAAGGGTGAAAAATGCAATGAATGTTTTTACAATAGTGTCTTAGGAATAGTAACTATAGCCAAGTTTAATTATAAATTATTTTCAATGTTGCTTAGAAAATTTTGAAACTTATATGACTTGATACATAAAATTGTAATAAGCCTAATGGCACTAGAATTGGAATTTTTTGATTTTGAGAAGTAATTTTTCAAAAATCAAGTAACACTAAAAATAGCATATTCAATCAGTTTTCCTTATTTTTCGAGCTTTGATTTTTAAAGAAGTGTGAAGCATAATAAAAGTGAATTATATATATTAAATGGGAAATTAATTGGTTTTAAAAAAGGAAGAAAATTGAGGAAAAAAGGAGGGGAAAATGAAATTAAAATAATTAAATTATTCAAACTATAAAAGGGGCAAAATGTTCTAAAAAAGTCAATGTAATCTATTTCTCTCCCTCTCTCACCTCAAGAAGCCATTGACTTCTTCAACTACCACCACCATTTTTCTTCCTTCTTCTTCTTCTTTCTAAGCTTAATCTCAACCTTATTAAAAGTATTTAGAGCACCCCCACACCCTTTTAATCAATAAAGAAAAGGAATTTATGGGAAAATCACTTGAAATCTCTAGTTTTCAAGTCACGTGAATAGTGACCAAAATTAGTTCGGATAAGATTTTACAACCTTGGTTATTTTTCCTATGTTAAAGTGGTGCCCAAAAGAGGTTCTACTATTTTTGATTTATTTTTGGTGTACCAATTGATTTATTATTGACATTCAAAGATTTTTGCAATTTATGTGAGGGGTTTTCAATCGAGACAAGATAAGGGCAAAATGAAGGCATAAATAGGCCTTAAGATTCCTTCTTGACCATCTTGGTATATGTAATAAAAATAGAATATGCATATTCATTGATAAACATTAAATTTCCATAATATGTATATTATGTAACAAATGCTCAAAAAGGTGTTAGGCTATTAATGTCATGAATTTAATGAGTTTTATGGCTTATGAAATATGTATTAATACATTTTAAAGATAGGGATTGATTAGGATTAAGTAAATATGCCAAATATGATTAATGTGTCATATTATGCCTAATATGGAAGTAAATGAGGTTAAAATTGGTTAACATAGTATTTGGATCTTATTTTTCATTAAATGGTATTCAATAATGTTTTTGACATATATCAAAGTAAATAGAAGTGTGAGAATGCATTAGAAATGAACTGTGTCCAAAATGCGCTTATTTAGTCTAATTAGACATAGTATGGAAAAATAATCTTATTTGTACATATATAAATATTTTGCATGTTATTATGTTTATTAATTATGCTTGCATAACGTGTAAGATGAAGGTGTTAATTTTGAGCATTTTGTGTGTAATGGCCAAACAGACATAAGGCCTACATGGGAGTGTATACTTTTTGAGTGTTAATTGGCAATAATTGAGGTCACATGGTGACTAATAAGATGAATATTGGTATAATTGATAATTTTGCATAGAAATGAAATATGAGTAAATGTATTTATAAATATAGAGCATGAAAAATATGTCATTTTTCTAAAGAGGAGCAGTTGTCATAAATAGTATAAGTAATAAGCATGTTAGTTGTAAAACTAACAAATGAAGGTAAAAAATAGCTAAATAGCTGAAAGACTTAAATGGTCATGGAGGCTTATAATTTTAGTGCCAAAAGCTCTAACTATACATGTACATGTTACGAAATATGGCCATGTAACATGTATGTCGATGAACATGAATTACGCTTATATGGATATGTATGGCTGAATGGCACTATAACAGTACATATGTATAATAGCTTATGAATTATGAGAACTTAAGTGCATATATTTATATTAATTATATTTAATTATAAATATGATTAGTATCATGGATAAATGAGGTTTAGAATAAAAAATATGTTATATATTAGAGATAATCTTAGAAGTGTTTTTAACACTAAAGTATGCCATATTACGAGTAAAATTGATAAGCCTTGAGGTATAAAGTGTCTTGAATAAACTTATGACCTCAAATGAATGTATGTATGAATAATACATGTTGAAAATCAATTAATGAGATATAAATGGTGTTTGGCAGTGTATATGGCACAAATATGGCATAAATGAATGTGCATGCTTTTTGAAATGTCATTTTAATAAAATAAATAAGTTTTAGTCATTCAATGGCTAAAACAAGTAAGTTAAAATCTATTTAAGCTTACTTGATAAGATGAAATTAAAATATATCGATTTTGGCCCATGAGATGTAACAACCTAGAAATGGATAGGTTGGCTAATTAGTTAAGGGATATAGTATCTACTAAGGTACTTTACTGCCTAGATAATGATCCAATGGTTCATTTTTAGTCTTACTTTGCATTAAGGTCTTCAGATCTATATAGGTGTAGCCACTATAATGTTCTGTAGGGCCATTGCATAATTATATGTAGGTGTAGCCACCAAAAGGTCTCATAAGGGCCACTACATAATTTTATGCTAGTGTAGCAATTGAAAGGTCCAAAATGTGGGCTATTACATATTTCTTGATCCTATTATCAATAGGTTTGAGATTATCTAAAATGGGCTTAAATTAATAAGGAAAATAACTAAATCAACTAATAATATATGTCATGATAGTTAATATGATAATAAAGTGCATGTATGAGCTAATAACAACTCATTTTGATGATTAGTTCATTTTAAATGCTTGTTTTACATATATGTGTGATATAAATGTCATTATGCATGATATATATCTTTCGATCATGAATATGGCATATCACTTTTTTGCTTAAGTATTGTAAATTATGTGGATTAGTCATGTGTGGAAATGAATTACATGTACATATTGTATGTTAAAATGCTTAATTAGCACATCTTATTTCAATTAAAACACTAAGCATTTACTAAGCGCATTGTTTATTTATAATCCATATGTAAAAAGACTACTTTTTGATACTTAAGCCTTAGAACATCAAGAATTATCAAGAGAAAGCCATTTTTTTTGGTAAAGATTATAATGTAATATAATATATGATCTATAGGTCACACTTAAATGTGATAAATGTATGGGAATTCGTCTAAATTTTATTAAATGGCTATTATTGAATTTTAAAATTTCTAAACCCCTATAAACTATTTAGAACTATGTTTTGCTATATGAAATCTCTTTTTGTCGTTGAGATATCATGCGATTGTGTTATGTGTTATTAAATTAATGAGAGGATCAAATGAAGTTATAGAAGTGAGTGAAGTGTATATAGATGTGTATTTTCTTTTACAAGTTACTATTCAAAATTTGGGATAGTGCCATGTAAAACTATTATATGTTGCCAAAATTTTGGCATATGGATTCCGAATAACTGAATATGTAACACTATTTTAAAAAGGTTTTTGAAAACCAATATTTTCATATATTAAATATTTCCTGAGAAGGTTTTATAACAAGAAAAAGCGATAATTAGTTTGGATATCTTGATATACGTGTACACCTTAGTCAAGCTTAGTGACCAATTGGCATCTAGACCGAATAAGGGGTCTCACA
This sequence comes from Hura crepitans, assembly GCA_948208565.1. NCBI lineage: Eukaryota > Viridiplantae > Streptophyta > Magnoliopsida > Malpighiales > Euphorbiaceae > Hura > Hura crepitans. Next base: position 2,639 of record CANXYI011921779.1, on the reverse strand, counting down.
ATTAGAACCCAAAATAGACAAAAGAAGTAAAAGGTTCAAAACCAAAAAATCAAATAAATAATAAGTTATTGGTCCCTTCTCTGTGTCAATAAATCTGTATAGACTCATATGGTCGTTGGTCTATGTCCATGCAAACTACAATATGTTATCATAGTTATGTCTATCAAGAACTCATATCTAATGAGAATGGCCAATATTACATGACTAAAGGAAAATGATTAGTAACACAAATAGAGGTCCATTGGGACCAAATAATAGTACCAAATTGAATAATAACAAGATGTTTAATAAGTTTACTTGAAAATTTGAATGATCATGGTGTATGCCTTAATAATGACTATAGCTAAGAGGATGTCAAATTAATTATGTAATAGAAAACATAAATTCATTATAATAACATCTATGCAAACTATGTTTCAAAAAATATGTTCATACTGACTGCACTCTTTGTGAAAGGGAGTTCACATGAACTAAAAGATAGAATGCACATACATAAAACACATACATTCATGCAAACTACATTCCTTTTGAAAAGGAGTCTATATAAACTGAAAGATATAACATTCATACATACAATAAATACATCCATGTAGACTATGGTCCTTATGAAAGGGAGTCTATGCGAACCACACATTAGTTTCAAAATATCAATTACATGCATATTAAGAAGTAAAATTATTATACAATGTTATAAAGACATAGAGATAGGTCAATATCATAGTAGAACACATCAAACTAGAATACATGAAGTAAACATAAGACTATTATCTGACAATGGTCTATACAAACTCAATATGATACACATATTCAATTAATTAGTTCGTGTAAACCTCATCATGCATTAAGATAAGTCTATACACTTTAGGTGTCAATTATAGAATGATTACATCATGTTAATGAATGATTAAATTTAATGGAAATAGTATAAAACATTAACCCATTCCTATAATTAGTGTGGGGTTTACATAGAACCACCTCACACATCGATCAATCTTAAGAAATCATTAGTTATAGAAATAATGCAAATAGAATGAATAATACAAATTGATGACTTAGATCTTACCTTGTTATTAACTTTAAACAACAAGACGATGGTTAGGTTTTACATAAATTATTTTTTATATGGGTTAAGGACTAGTAGAGTGAATCTTACTTCGAAGTCAGTGCCTAGACTCTCGAAACTATGGGTTTTGATTCTCAAAATTTTTTGTTAGATCTCCCGTCCTTTTTTCTTCCTCTTGGAATAAGCTTTTATAGGTTTAGTAGGTAATTCTCCTATCTAGAAGGGAATGAGTCTTGATAGGATTAGGAGTTAAGTTAAAATATAAAGATTGAGTCTTTAGAAGATTGTTAATGGTAGGTCCGTGAAGACCATAGTGTCTATGTCTGTGTGGACATAGGCTTTGGGCTCACTTGGGTAGTTTATGTGCTTTATTTTAGGCTCAATCTATTTTAGTCCATGTAGACATAGGCTTTGGCTTATTTAAGAAAACCATGGACCGTTGGCTCTATTATTCTATGCTAGGTCTTTGTTAATTAGTGTAGACCTCATAGCACTAAGTCTGGGCAGACTTATACCAAGATGGTTTATACAGACCATGGTTCTAGGTTCCTTACCTTGTTGCATAAGCCAGTCTTTAGTTATCATTATAGGTCAAAAATCTAAGCATCTATAGGTCCTTTTCTATTATTGCCTATACATGTTATTTACTTAGAGAAAATTAGAAGCATAAAGAACATATGTATAATGAAGGGCTTTTTATTGCTCGAAACTCGATGCTTGCCCTTGCTATAGTAAATAATTGTATATCCACTCCACTTGGTACTTTCAGGCCTTTGTCACCAGCACAAGACAAAACTACCATGCTAAGTAAGTATGCTCAGTGGTACTCCAGTATGTCCACATCTCATGATATAATAATTAGTGACAAAGATTAAGATAATTTGTATAATAGTAGCATGGGTCCTATATGTATTATTCAAATGCATATGAACTCAATTCTAATGTGACATATAACTCTTATCACATGTTAAGTATGAAAGGACTATGGGTGTGTGCTAGCTTATCCTAGTTAAGGTTAATCACATGATATAGCCATGTTGGATGCATACTTACCTATAGATTTACTTGTATTGACATGTTATGGTTTCATGCCCATGCATCATTGGGTTATCTAGCCATAACTACATGCAATTACAATGCAATTGTCCTGACTATATGATAATTGCTTATACTTAGGTCTAAATGTAAATTTTACATGGAATATAGGTATGTGTGTGTCATAATAAGTTAGTTTCTCCATAAGCTATTATGTGTACAGAATTAAAAATTACATGTTTTCCTTAAAGTTAGTCTCTTTTAACTTCTTCCAAAGCCATAAGTAATACACTCTTAGAAAAATCCTAAGGAAGGGTAAATGAGTTTCTAGGTTGTAAGATAAAAACTAAAGCCATTGATAGTGGTGGGGGTAGCCCATACCCTGCAAAAAACTATGTTGTAAGCTAAAAAGAAGTTGTGGCTGTAGCTAATAAATAGTACATTAGCCATTATGACATAAGTGTCAGGCTCTCAACTAGTGTAGATCTATATAAATCCCTCTCTGGAATGCCAAAGCTGCCCTAACCTAGTTTCTATAAGG
>CANXYI011921700.1:0-10065 GCA_948208565.1 Hura crepitans | reverse complement strand
CTTATCTATTCCATTCTTTCTTTTCACCTCAATTCCTTATAGTTTTAAGTATCTTATATCATCTCAATTAACCTATTACTTCATTGTTCTAGCTCCCTAAAACCTTCCATTCAACAACAACTAATTTGACCTATTTTCTTTCCACCTCACTTTGTACATTTTTCCTATTATATTTCATACTCTCACCATCCATTTCACATACATTCTCCATGCATCATAACTCATTATTTTCTTTCACATACCCATACGAATCATGCCATATTACTTACATGCCATACATCATAACCCCATCTAAATCTCACATGCCAACAAGCCATACATGCATACCTATGCCATGGCATTCATGCCATACATATAGTCATGCATGCAACACATACCTACACATCCAATTCCCATCTAATTCACATCGCTACCATCTTATATCATCAATTTACACATTCTAACATGGATTCCACATGCACACATACATGAATACCCATACAATTACCAATTCCATACTAACACCCACATTTCCATATCATGTTTTTCACATCATACATGATAAGTTTCAGTTAAATTCACTTACAGTGGACTCCTTGTCATTTTGAAGCTACTCCAGAATCCTTGAATTCCTTTTCCTCCACCTTGAATCACCATTTTCACAATTTTCGTAATAGTCCCAATATTTGAAAATTCCTACAAAATTATACAAAACTCCAAAATTAAATCTCTTTCCAAGGATATTATCTACATCTCCCATAGTCTCTATGAAAAATATGAAATCACAGAAAAGACCACTTACACATGGATTTGGCACTATTTATCAAGTGTCCAAATCTCCATTTTTGGACCTCCTTTCTTCATTCTGTCACTTGAAAATGCTTCAGGGGACCATGGAGGTTCTAAACCACATAAATTTTGTGGGTTTTCATGGTGGGAGGAGAGAGAAAGAGCAAGAAAATGGAAGAGCCTTATGCTTGTTAATGGCATCAGCTTTTGTGTGCTAAGGGAGAAGATGGCCACTTTTTCATCCTATCCTCCCACAGATGTCTCCTCTAATGTATGTGCAAAGTGGATGGCCACGATCGCGCCATTTGGCGATCGGACGATCCAAATTAATTCAATTTATGATTTTAACTTAGAAAATTCAAAATAATTTTTGTACACCTCCAAAAATTACAATTCTAGTCCCAAAAATCCTCAATTAACTTCATTAAGGGCCTTGCAAAATTTCAGCCCGAAACTCCTTTGGGAGCTAGGGTTACTATTCACTCTATGTCATTTTTAACCTTCAAAAATTCATAAAATATTCCCTGGACCTCTAAAAATATTCATTTTAGTTTTAAAAATCCTCGCTTTAGGTTATGAAGGCCTATGTAAAATTTCAAGTTAAAAGTGAATAGTTGACTTTCTAGCACTATTCACCCGTCAGAATGAAATATTTCGAAAAAATATTAAATGACCTCAAAAAATTATAATTCCTTCTCCATCATACTCAATGGAATTTTTTAGGTATAAGGTATGATATTTTTGGGTCCATCTGGACACTTCCCAGAGCTATCTTGGCACTGCCTCATTTTATCTTCGCAAACAGTAGTTCTTGACCTGAAATGATTTATTGATTTTGCTAAATTTTTAGTTTCATTCATTTTCCCCACTTTCAGGCCCATTAAAGTTTTATTGCCAATATACCAATCATCGGACGAAACAATGCCCTGCACCGCAGGGAACATCTCTTGGGCCTAAAAAATACTATTCACACAACCTCGACTTACGGGCGTTACACATCAAGACCAATGACTCTGTAATTGAAGCTAAAACTTCACTACTTAGAGAAGTTTCATCAATGCAAGAGTTGCTTACAGTTTTGAAATTAGTGAATTTCAAGTTGTAGGTGCATAATGTCCTTGATTTAGTTAAGATGAGGCTCGATTTTGGCCCACCTGAACTTTTTAGTATAACTAATGTGGTCATTGAGGTTATGGAAACTAAGAGGCCTCTAATTGGAGAAGTCAGTGTCTAAATGAAAGATGTAGATTCTAAGGCTAGTTTGAGTAATAAAAAGAATCAAAAGGGTAAAAGAGAGAGGGCATCCATAATTAGGTGGTCACCTATGGAGAAGCCAACACTTGTAAGCCAAGAGGAAGAGGCTATAGCTAAAGAGCAGAAAAAGAATGAAAGTGCATTTCTTTTAGATTGGTTGGGGCTTAGTGGCGTTATTCTTGTCGAGGGTATTGTGCTTGCTGTATCAGGTATGTATCCTTACTGCTTTTTGGTAGGATGTTTTATAATTTATTGAAAATTATCGTGTTCATGGATTGAATTTAAACTTTGTTTTAAGGTTATTTAGTTAGATTGGCGTAAATGGATATCTGCTTAAACTATTAAATTAATTCAAATAATTCATACAAATTTCAAGTTGGATGCAATTGTGAAAGTCATATAGGCTAGTTTAGCTATAGTAACTAGGTTAAAACAATTTATTTGCATGTCATGTTAAAAATCTTGGTACAATCTTCTCATGTCTAATAGCAATAGCCTCACCAAAGTAAAACTATATTGTTTATACAATTTTAGAGAACATACTAGAGTCAGTGATACAGAGTTTAACAGGAGCTTTAATTTGCTTATTTCATTCAAGCCCCTCAAAGTGGTGTTTCTCCAAGAATATCACCATTTCATTAGAATGAACAGCTTAAAGTTTCAGGATTCTTATTTCTTCCAGATTGCTATCTCGTAATTCTTGGTTTAAATTATTTTAGTAGTGAGATTTTCTTGACATCATAATGTAAGAATGATTTGGATCTTTATAGTTGATGCAAAGAAAGGGTCCTCATTTGTTGATTTAACTAATTTAAGATTGGATTAATTAAGCTTGCACACATAGATTCTTTAGTCTTTTTATGCTAGCTACATAATTGTGCTGTTATAACGGTGTTAATGTCACCTTAATAGCACTTAAACTTTAGAAGCTATTCAACCTAATGGCATGTATGAGTATTACAATACCTTTATAGTTAACTTTTCCTTGAAAATCTCCAAAATCTACACCTCTTAAGAGGAAGAAAATAAAGAAACAAAGAAAGAAAAGGCATGTTTCTTTAGTACCTCTTGAAATTACATTTCCTTCTTAATCCGGTTCATTTCTTACAATAATATATGAGGTTCGATCATAATCTGTATTTTAGCTTTCAAGTATAACCTATTAGAAAGGTCTAATCATAATATATGTTTAATGTTGTTTTCAACTCTGAACACAACTTCTTCGCTATCTTACATCCACAGGCTTCCTACCATAGGAATGCGATAAATTTTTTGTGAAGTACTTGTCCCCATCTTTCACCCTTACTATCTTTTTATTTGTTGCTAGAACTATTGCATATGGAGTGTTGAAGTACCTACAAAATGAGAGACTTAAAAATGAAAACTAATGTTTTGTGAATATAGACAGATGTTTCTTTTATTTGTTTACATTTTTTACAGCTTAAAATTTAAGTGAAATTAAGTGACTCATACATTCACAATTTAGCTACTGTTTCTTATATAGTATTGATGTTTATTATGTTCCGTATTTAATGTACTACATTAAAAAATTGTGAGGTCCTTTGATCCTTGATTTGCGTTTTCTACAATTTTGATTTCTCATTATCTTTTTTTTTTTTGTTATTTTGATTCACTTTTTATGATTTTTTGCACATGTGCTTAGCGAGATTTTCTTATTCTTTGATTTATTACATGTTAATTTTATTTCTTTTTTTTTTTAAGTGTGATGATATATTAGAAGAGATGTAAAATCTAAATTTTATCATTAAGAATAGAAAACATGTTATGAATTTTCTCACATTCTAGACCAAGTGATATTTGAATTACTTAGGCTATTTGAAGTAAAAACTCAACTACATATGGTTTATAATGAAAGTTAAAAAGGTTAGTTTGTTAATTGTCTATTTAAGCCTTTATTCCTTTTATTTCTCTATGTGCTTTTTAATTTTTTTTGGTTACATATGTCTGTTAACTTAGAAGCTACATGCCACTACTAACTAATTCCATTATAAGATAATTTTGTATATGTTTGCATAGTGCTCTAAATTGTTTTGGTTTGATAATTTTGTTAGAAATGATATATATGCAGATATTCCTCTCTCTATATATTTTTTAATTTTAGTTTGAATTTCTATTAATTTGCTCGAAGGTATGTTTTTGCTAGATTTTCGCCTCTACATTTTGAATTCTTTATTATTATTAGATCTTCATAGTTGTTTTTGTAGTTACTTCATTTTCTACCTTTTTTTTATAGGTTTTGAAGACTTTAAAATTTAAATAGATGTAGATTGAAGGCTTATATAAGTTGCTATCATTTTGCTTTAGGAACAAAAATTATATTATGTACGAACTATGTTACATGGCTATATCTCGTTAGTTTTTTCCTTTTTATATTGCTGTAACATTATTTGGATTATATTATGAGAATGAAATTTAATGAAATTGATATATGCCATGATTGTTGAGATTGTTTTAGGTGTTTTTAACAGGAAAAATGGAAATTTAAGAAAAATAGAAAAAATATTGAAAATTTTTTATAATATAGGAACAAATTAGTGACTAAATGATAGTCGCTAACATTTAATAGCATTTAAATTCGAATCAATGCAAAAAAATATAGCTACTGATTCTAGTGACCAAAATCTTTTGAATTGAAAAAAAAGTGATAGAAATTAATGATCGACGTGGTCAGTCACTATAATTTTTCTCATTTTTTCCAAAAGAACTATAACTAATTAATTGGTCGCTACAATTTTTTTTATCAATTATTAATTAAATTATTACCACTTATTATGATATATGCTTAGGTCACTAAATTGTAAAAGCGAACAAAATAAAATCAATATCAGCGATCATTGTTAATCTTTTTGCAATTGAAAATCTCAACTACTGATTAAAATCGGTCGCTAATTTTGTATCGATAAGAGTTTTAGCAATTGACATAAATCAATCGCAAAAATGCAAAAATCAGTTGCTAATAATTAATAGCGACTAATTTTTGCCTTCAAGTGATCGATTAGCTCAGTCGCTAAATTGCCTTATTTTAGTGGTGAATCTATAGAATTATCATGAAAATGAACTCCAAAAACCTCATGCTACTAACTTTGAAAAAGCTTTCAATGACATATTTCATACATGTCAAATAAAATTAAATTACATTTTAAGTAAGAAAGCATATAAAAAAACCCTTGGGTATTGTAATAAAAAAAGAGATGATAAGTGCAAAAAATTGTTATTATTAATCATTTTAATCAAAATATTATTCGTAATAAATTCAAATGAATTTCTTTCAATGTTAAAAGAACCTTGTTTAAACTTTTTAATGGAAGTGTGTGGAAAAAAAATATATTTTCAACTCATTTTTCACTAGTTGGTACATGTTAATGTATTTGAAAACTTTAAATTTTTTCAATCAAAACATTCTACCTTTACCCAATTTATGCTTGAACCTCTTAATATGATTCTTTCCTATAGTTGTATACATCAAGGTGCCTTGCAAGTGCTACTATTTAGCTCACAACAAATAACAAATACAATAGTTCAAAAAATTAGAAATCAATAACAATAATATATTTTCTTCCTAATTACATAAATTATAATTATTCGTTCATCCAAAATAATTATGCCAAGACTCAGGACTTCGTTATCTTTGAGATTTATAGAATTCCATATCCTCTAAATCCTAAACCTTATCATCTAATCATCTTACTTACATCCAACTAAATCAATAAAGATTACTTCATGACTATTCAAGACAAAAAGAAACAAAAATTGATGACAAATCAATTTCAATGCAAAAAGGCCTTAAATATAATATGTAAAAAGTATAATAGTTACTACAACCAAGAACAAAGGAAACTAAAAGGCCAAGATAATTAATTACTCATAAATTAAGGAATTAACAATATTGACTTTCCTTTAAAATTGAAAGATGATTGACTAACAAAGAATACTTTATAACTATCCAAGATAAAAGGAAATAAAATTTGAAGGCAAACCAATTTCAATGAAAAAAAGAGGTTTATGTATAATATGTAATAAGTATAATAGTTACTACAACCAAAAAATAAAGGAACCTAAAAGGCCAAAAGAATTAATTACTTATAAATTAAGGAATCAAGATTTTTGGAATTCCTTTAAAATCAAAAGATGAATCTCAAATGGTAAGAAAAGAAAAGACTAAACAATGACCAATAGACCTCCAAACTCAATTCTACTAAGGCAAAACAAAAATAAAACAAAAGAACTACTTGAAGTTTCTTAATATCGATGAAATATTTCTAGAATCGAAGAATAAAACTTCAATCGATCACTCACCTTTCATTGTCATAATAAGAAATGGCAAGCATGGTGATGGAATATGAATACAGCTAAAAAAAACCAATTTAGTGTGTACTAAATGGTGTGGACTCAACAAGTTTCTCAAACTTCCAATATTTAAAGTATTTTAATTACATGATGTTCATTTTTTTTCTTGATTATAATTTATTGCAACGATTTGAAAAATTCAAATTGAATATCAAAAGGCTAAAAATAATGAAATGGAATTCAAAATAAATATTAGAAAAAAATGAAATGAAAATAAAGAAATAATTATTGAAAAAATAGTAAAAAATTGAATCAACAATGAATATTAGTAAAGCAAAATTATAAATAAAATGAAATTGAAAAAAATTGTCATTGAAAATATACAAAAAGTTGCATCAATGATGAAAATAAGTGAAAAAGATGATATTATCCACTGAGGGGTTTAGAGATTTGTTTTTCCATTAATATATGTTCACTCATTTCTTACTTGCAAAATGATCGAATTTGAAAATGGACTGTTCATGCAATAAATATCCTTAATTTTTCAAGATCTAAAATAAAAAAAAATTGAGATATACTTTGTATGACTTAGGATATATTATCATATGAAAATGAAACTCTTAATGATTTGCTTACCATGTATAGGTAGCATAATTATAGACTAATTTATAGAGAAGTAGATTTATAAGAGTTTGATTTATTTCCTATTATAGAGCTTATAATCTATACATATATGTCCTTAGTTATTTAGAGAATAAAATAAGATTTCTCTTCTATTTATTCTGATTTATTACATGGTATCGGAGCGATATGTTTTTCTTCTAGGATATTTTAGGTCTTTAAAATTTTTCTAATTTCTAGGTTTTGTGGCTTCTCACCACATGTTGAAGAAGAAACATAAGTCTTTGTTTAACATTTCTCTAGAATCTATTAATTGAATGATCAACATATGAGTGTCACGTGCTCGATTTGTTGTTAGTTATGTTCTTGACACATTAGTGCATGTTGAAGCATGAAAGCTTCATTTGCTTCTTGATTTGTCTTCTTAGTAACAATTCTTCTTTTTCTAGCCTTTCTTTGGTTTTAGTGGTTGGACGACTTTGGTTTAGAGGATTTCCTTTTGTTTAGGTCTCCATTGTGTTCTTTGAGATCAAGTTCTATTTCTTGCTTGTTTGATATTTGTGAAGTTTAGTTTTGCTTCTTGTGGTTGGAGGTCTTATTGGTTTTGGTTGAATTATTTTCTTATGTGGTGCTTCTCTTTGGTTGTTACATTTGCTAAGTCTTATTGTAACTTTAAGATGGCTAGTGATAGTAAGTCTTTTCTTATTGAAATTATTTAAGCATCTACTAAAATTATTGAGCATAGATTAAATTGATCTAATTATTTATAATGGAGTAAAAAAATCAAAGGTTATTTAAGAAGGGTTCAAAAAAGATAATCATTTGACTCAAAATTAGGGTGATGATGGTTAACTAATTTTTCGATTAATCGATCCAAAACCGAACTGATTTTTTGGTTAACCAGACCAATATTTATAGTATATGGTTTTATTTTTAGCAACCGGTGGATAATAGTTAATCAATGGTTAACCTGTTTATATAAATTTTATATTTTATATTTTTATACCTAAAAAATATTTTATTTTATAAATATTATGATTATTAATCTTTAAAATTTTGTAATGTATATTTTTAGTAAACAAATAATGAAAGTATCTTCTTAAATCAATTAGATATGCTTTGATGGGTGTATAATAAGCACATTGTTATTAATTTCATGTTGACTATATTTAATTCATGCAATTATTACATCAATTTTATTTTTCTCTTAATTTTTTTATTTTGAGTATTATATTTGATTTATAATTTTAGTTTGAAGCACTTTTAACTATTTGAAAAGGATTTTATAATTTGTGTAATTTTATTATATTTAAATATTAATAACTTTAACAGTTTTAATAGTTAACTAAAAAATAGATAAAAAAATAGTTAAAAATCGAAGTTGATATAGTGGTTAACTAGAATTAATGGAATGGTTAAGAAAATTATTAATGGATTGGTTAACTAGTCCATGGACACCCCTTACTCAAAACCCCTTTGATGATAAAACTTAGAGTAGAGATGATGCATGATTGCTTTTACAAATTACAAACTAAATTGATAATAAGTTGGTGGGTTTTGTAGCTCATTCTAAGTATGTTAAAGAGTTAATGGATTATTTGGAGTTGCTATATTTTGGTAAAAGGAATGTGATCCAAATTTATGATGTATGTAAAGCCTTTTATTGTGCTAAAAAGGAGGCCAAGTTTATCACGGCTCATTTTATGGAGTTTAAGAAAACATATGAGGAGCTAAATGTTCTTTTGCCTCTTAGTATTTAAATTAAAATGCAATAAACTCAAAGGGAATAATGGCTATCGTGAGTTTTCTAGCTAGTCTCCCTTTGGAATTTGAGACTGCTAAATCTCAAATTCTTTCTTGTTCTAAGCTCAGCACTGTCCAAGATGTTTTTAGCATATTATTATGAATAAAATATATCTAGACTACTCAATAGTCTAATGTACTAGTTGCTAAAGGAGGAAAATAAGGAAATGATGCTGGGAAGAAGAACAATAAAGTGGAAATGTTGCAAGAAATAATGACTCCAGTAATGTTGTTTGCTACTATTATAGGGAACCTGGCCATACAAAGAGATATTACTAGATTGTAGAATCATAATCAGATGACCCAAACTGCCAATATTGCTACATCCAGCTCATCTTCTAAGAAAACTGTTACTATCTTAACTAATAAATATGCTTAATATCAGGATCTTCAAGAAGAGTTAATCCTATTACTACTATTGCTTACACAGGTAAATTATATCTTATCTCATCCTCAAATAAATTGGTCACTAATTCTAATGCTATGAATCATATGATTAGTAGTCCCCATATATTCTTTAGCTTTCAATCACATAAATCACCTTCTCCTATTACCATAGATAATAGGTTAACTTATAATATAGAGGGTTTTGGAACTATTATACATACTTTATCAATTTGTCATTTGTGCTAAGTTTACCCAATCTTACCTTCAAATTTGATCTCTATGAGTAAACTTACCAAACACCTAAATTGCTATGTCTCATTTTTCTTTCTGATTATTGTCTTTTTCATAATCTTATGATAAAGAAGATTATTAGTTAATGACATGTATCTGATGGACTATATATTTTTGATACATGGGTACCTCGATTAATGGCTTGTTTTAGTGTTACCTCTCCGTTTGAAGCACATTATAGGTTAGGAAATCCCTCCCTATTTGTTTTGAAGAAGTTATGCCCTTAATTCCACGATTTATTCTTGTCATTTTGCAAAACATTATCAAAGCTCATTTGGTCCTAGAATAAACAAATGAGCTAAATCTATTTTTGAATTAGTTCATTTAGATATTTAGGGACCATATCCTATTATGTCTGAAATTGGGTTAAGATATTTTGTTACTATTATGGATGATTAATCTAAAATGATATGGATTTATTTTATGTAGAATCGTTCTGAGGTGTTTGTACATTTTTCTACTTTTTATGCTGAAATTAACACTCATTTTGATGTTTATATATATATATATATATATATATATATATATATATATATATATATAAATGTGTTATAAATAAAATATACAGTTATTAGATAAATAAAATATATATAAAAAAAAAGATAAAAAATATATTTATATATAGCACTAATA
>CANXYI011921492.1:0-10054 GCA_948208565.1 Hura crepitans | reverse complement strand
GTGCTTAGATGGACATAAAAATATCATACCTTAAAGCTCAAAAATTCTAATGAGTATATTGGTGAAGGAATTTTAATATTTTGAGGTCATTTGATAATTATTCAAAATTTTCGATATATATCAGTGAATAGTAACCCTAGTTCCCGAAGGAATTTTGACTTGAAATTTTACGAGGCCCTTAATAGGCATTATTAAGAATTATTGGCACTAGAATCATGATTTTTAGAGGTCTAAAGAAATTATTTGGAATTTTCAAAATTTAAAAGAAAATATAATTATTTAGGGCCATCCAGTTGACAAGTGGTGCAATTGGGGCCATAAACCTTACTAATACATATGGGTGCACATGTGTGTTTGTGTATGGGATGGAAGGAAATAATCTTCCAAGCCGATGCCACCACCATAAGAGATTCTCCCTACTTTTCTTCACTTTTCTCTCTCCACACACTATGAAAACTCAATAAAATTATATAAATCCTAGCCTTCACAATCCCTTAAACATTTTTAAGTGACAGAACTTAGAAAGGTTACCCGAAATTAAAGTTACAAGGATGGAGTGAATAGTAATTTTTGTTGGGTAAGTGATTTTTTATAAGGTTTATTATTTTTCTTAAAGAGCATTTAAGTTGTAGATGTCATGTTTGAAGAGAAATTTCAATTTAGAGTTAATGGGACTTTTCTACGAATTTTCAAAAGGGTGAACCCTAATACACCATTTTGGGAAATGGTGGAAAATGATGGAGGAAGAAGAAATTGATGGTTTTAAAATGGTTTCGACATGACTTGGAGTCCATTGTAAGTGAATTTAGTTAAACTTGCATTGTATTTTAAAGAAACTTAGAATTTGAGGCATGTGTATGTATATGGAAGTTGTATTGGTATATGTATGCATGATGATCTTGAAGTATTATGTATGCTAGGTTGTGAAATTGGAGTAGAAAAGATAATGTAGATGTGTTTTGGATGTGAAAGGTATGTGTGAGCATGTGATGTAAAGATGGCCAAATGCATGGCATGTATGTCATGGTATGTGCGTGTGTGAATGACATGTGTACATAAGATATTAGAATGATAATGTGATGTATAACATGAATGTGACATGAAATGTAGAGATATGTGCATGGTTATGGATTAAAATATGATAAGGCCTAATATGAGGGAAATAGAGTATGAGATTGGTATATAAAGATATGGTACAAACTAGGTATAGTGTATAATGTTAGGTGTAAGTTTAAGAAATTTTAGAGATAGGTGTTACTTGAAAATTAATGTTAGAAATTAAGTTTGGGTATAGAAATAAAGAGGTAATGTTTGATGGTATGGAATAGCATAAGCATAGTGGTATAAGGTAAAGAAAAGAATGGAAAGCTACCAAATGAATAGTGAAAGAAATGACTAAATAAATAGTAACATTAATGTAAAAAGACCTATAAATGTCTAGTAAAGTAAATGTGACTCGTAACTATCTCGTAGGAATGATCTAAGGAAATTAGCCTATAATTGTGTCTTAGTGATGTGGAAATAATTTAACTATATGATTGATGATGCAATATAAATAGTAACCTACCTAGAAGTAGAAATAAATGCATGAATAAAGGATTTAATTCTAAGAATATTAAATTATGAAATTACGGGAAACGATAAATACATCGTTAAAATCTAGCCTATGAGCAAATAAAATGGAATGATTAAATAAGGGAATATTTTTGTAATTTATGTATAAAGGTTGAAGTGTAAATAATCATACAAGAAAACTATTTACATGATATAATCATTATGAGGGTGATAAGAGTAAAATACTAGAACATGATAGAGTGTAGTCACAAGTAAAGTAAACCACACCTTAAGGGTAAAGAGTTAAATATTGGACATAGATGGAAGAAACTTGTCACACTATAAAAGGAGAAATTTACAGCAGGGGGTGAGAGAATGATAAATTATGAGATAAGTAATAGTAAAGCAATATACGTACAATTAAACACAAAAAAGGAATAAAAACAAAATTTAGGAAATGATGGAAAAGAGGAATGAAGAATATTAATCAAGAGAATGAAACATGAGGTTTGGATATGAGAAACTGATTAAATTGAGGAAAACATTGAGTAATTGTTAAATTATGAAATGATGAGGTAATAATAGGAAGATGATATTTTCACTTAGAATATTCAGATAATGATATAGAAAAAGGAATGATTGTAAAAGAGAAATAAAGAGAGATTCGCCCAATGGCTAGAAACACACTAGGTACATTAACCGATCAACTAGGGATTAGTAGCTACTAGAGATTGGGTCTGAATAGATTGTAGCCTATGTATAGTGGGTGCAGTCGTCGAGCACTTATTTGAGCCTACACGTTCCGAGTATTGGGAGGTCTACGGATTGATCCCTGTTACCCACTTGATGATTGTGGATATTGAGAGGTCCCATAGGGTTGATCCCTACTATCCACTAGATATGTTGATTATGATGCGATGTATTAAGATATTGGGAGGTTCTACGGGGCTGATCCCTACTATCCCTATTTCAAATATTGAAAGGTCCACGGACTAATCCCTGCTATGTACCATTCCGGTATTGGGAGGTTTTGAGGAACTGATCCCTACTATTGAACAGAGGTTGTGTACAAATGCTGAGGTCTAAAATGTGGGCCACTATACTAGATGATATTTGATACTGATTTGTTTGATTCTCAGACTAGGTAGGTACAGCTATCGATGCCTAAAAAAGGGCCCACTGCACAATATGATTCCCGATATCCAGTGGCTAGGAGTTTTTCCTTAACTTTAGGGCCTTAAAGAAAATAACTGAACAGCTTAATAAATTAAAAGGTATGTAAAGGGCTTAAAGGTAATTAAGTATAATTAAAGAAATAACTGGTGAACAAATGCAATAGCAATGAAAAGAGGAACTATAAGAAATTCCTTAATGGACAGGGTGAAGATTATAGTAAGATTAAAAAGGGGCTAACTAACGTGTGTAGTTAAGATGGGTAATACGAGCATAAAAATGAAGGGGTTATAAAATAGTGAGATCATTACAAGTAAACCTTAAATAGGCTCTATAAATAAAGTAATGCAGTAAATAAAATAAGTTTCAGGTCAATAAAAAGGATAATAAAGTAAGCAGGTTAAATGGTAATGGGAATAAATTACTAAATTACCCAAACAGAGTAGCAGATAAATTAAGGCAAAATAACAAAAGATAGATGATAAGTAAAGTTTCGAATTAAGAAGGCTAAAAATGTAGAAAAAATGTCAGAACCATAATTTGATGCTTGATAAGGAACATTAGAAGGATTTTGTTAGTACTCTCAGTATATCCATTAATAATCTTACTATAGCTAAACTCATAACAAGTAGTAGGAAGTAACACAGAGAATAACGATCTAAAATATGATGAACAATCTATAGGTAGTAAGATAATTGTTAAATAAGTTATTACTGGGTGCTTATGTGTGTGCATGGATGATTTTATGGTACAATGCATGTTTTGCTAAATTCACCACTAAATGTATACTTAATGTGTCGGTTGTCCAATGCGCAGGTAATAAGCTTGACCAGCAGTGTAAAGTAATCCGCAATGTAGCCAAAGGCTGTCCAAGTAAGATTATATTTTTAGATTGATATGTTTATAGTAGATAGAAAAGGTTTATTGCTATATACAGTAGCTTGGTCTGGTAATTTGCTATAAGCCCAGGCATATGAGTGTCATATGCCATGAAGGTGTATAATAAATCGTTGGTTCCACTGAATAATATTATAGTACTGAATAAAATAAACATTGGTAAAAGTTAAATGGAAGCTGCTCAAGGAAATCCTAGGATGGGAGACCTCTGGGAAGCAACATCTTTTGCCTGATTCCTTATAAATTAAGCAAAGGTGTGTTACACTATTTATAATGAGGTAAAATACTATGCATGTACAGTGCATAGTATGGTGAAACTCTATTTTTTTTTTGTGCAAGAAATATGCTCATTAAATAACTTTGGACTTTAGTATAGGATTTATGCATTATCCAAAGTGTTTTAGTTTTTCTTTCTTATTAATTAGTTTATGGGTCTTACAAGTGGTAGCTTGGAGCTCGACGTAGGAAGCAGAAATTCAAAATTTAAATTTTTGCTATTTTTTTCTTTCTTTATTTTTTATTGTATTATTTTGGTTTGTAATTAAATGGACTCAGGTCCAAGGCCTAATATCATTCTATAACTTTGGACTTTTATTCACTTATTATACCAATTTGGGCTTTAATTAGATTATTCTAATTTACTTAGTTTGTAGTAACTAGCTTTGGGTTCAAACCTAATAAAACTCTTTTATTATTGTTAATTGGCTATTTTTATTTTTAAAATACAAATTGGGCTTAGGCACAAAGCCCAATCATGTTTATAGCTAAGCTTTATTATTTTCGATTTTAAGCCTTAATTGGCTTGATATATTTTGGTTTGGAATAACTAATTGGATTTGGGCCTTTAGGCCCAATAATACTTATGTAATCTTTCTTCTTTTTTTATTAGGTCTCTAGGTCTCAAGCCTAACCCAATGTTTACTTTTCCCTCCCTTATACAAAAATGCTTTATTTTTCATTCAGATTTACATTGGGTTTGATTCCATCCAGCCTAAATGTAATTCCTAGAAAAATATATATAACATAAACAATGATTTAAACCTAGATTTCAACTAATATTTGTTTGTAAATCTTTTGGATTCAATAACGTGAACTACACCGTGATTTAATTTAAAAATTAAGTTGTTAGTTGAGCATTTTATTTATCTATTAACAATGACATTCAAATAAGATGCTATATTTAAAAGGAAAATAAAAATAAAAAGCAATTATTTCATAAACTCTAACATGTTGAACATGGAATGACACTTGCAATAAGGTGAATAATAATTACGACAATATTCATAAAAGGAAAAATATTCATAATAATCACCAAAAGTAACGCTTCATCATTATTTGTTTATATCGAACAAACTATACTCAGACAAATTAGGTATCTACAACTGCCCCTTTTTTGCGTTCTTTTAATAGAATTAGAAGTGTACAAAAACAAAAAAAAAAGTTTGATCTATAAGGTCTGAAATCATATCCCCTAGTAGGCTCAATCTTAATGGTTTAATTTTCAAAACATTACCTCTACCTTTTTTAAGGGCTTAACCAATAAGGTCTAAAATCCTATGTTCTAATAAGCTTAACCTTATTGGTTTGATTTTTAAGGAAGTATTCCTACCTCGTAGTGGGTTAGACCAGTAGGGTCTGAAATCCTATCTTCTAATAAGCTCGACCTTTATGGTTTGATTTTTAAGACATTATCCCTACTTTATATTATGATTGACCAGTAGGGTTAAAAATTTTATCCTCTAATAGGCTCAACCTTCAGGGTTCGATTTCAAGATAGTATCCCTACCTTATAGTGGGCTCAGTCAATAGGATCTGAAATCCTATCTTTTAGTAGTCTCGACCTTCGTTGTTCAATTTTCAAGACAATATCCCTACCTTATAGCAGGTTTAACTAATAAGGTCTAAAAAACTATCTTTTAATAAGCTCGACCTTTATGTTTTGATTTTCAAGGAATATCCCCACCTTGCAATGGGCTTAACCAGTAGGTCTGAAAATCCTATCTTCTAATATACTCAATGTTTATGGTTCGATTTTTAAGACAATATCCTTACCTTGTAGTGGGCTTAGCCAATAAAGTCCAAAATCCTATCTTCTAATATGCTTAATCTTTATGGTTCAATTTTTAAGGCAATATCCCCACCCAATAGTGGGCTCGACTAGTATGTCTGAAAATCATATATTTTAATAAGCTCGACCGTCATGTTTCAACCTATAATAAGCTTGACCAATAGGTCTAAAAATCATATCTTTTAATAAGCTCGACCTTTATGGTTCACCCTATAGTGGGCTTAACTAATAAGGTTTGAAAATCCTATCTTTTAATAAGCTTGGCCTTCTTAGTTCATTTTTTAAGATAGTATCCCTATCTTATATAGGCTCGACCAATAAAGTTAGAAAATCCTATCTTTTAATAAGCTCAACCTTCAGGGTTCAATTTTCAAATCAGTATCCCTAACCTGTATTAGGCTCGACCAGTAGGTCAAAAAATCCTATCTTTTAATAGGCTTGAGGTTAAATGCATAAAGAATCAAGCTATGTAATTTAACCTACCCAAGAAACTCCTTATTTCCCTTTTTGTTTCGGGAGGATGCATTTCATTTATAACTTTAACCATATATGGACCAAACTCTATTCCTTTTTAACCAATTATGAATTCCAAGAGCTTACTAAAGCTGATACTGAATATTTATTTAGTGGGGTTTAACTTGAGTTGATAGGTCCTCAAACTTTGGAATAATTTTTTCATTATTTCAATAAGATCTTCCCCTAGTCAGGACTTAACTATCATATCATCGACATAAAACTCCATTTCCTTATGCATCATGTCATGAAAAATGGTTACCATAGCTCCTTGGTAAGTTGCCCCCATATTTTTTAGGCCAAAAGGCATTACCTTATAACAAAATATCCTTCACAAAGCTATGAACATAGTTTTCTCCCTATCGTCCCAAAATAATTTTATTTAGTTGTATCTAAGAATCCATCCATGATAGAGAATATATAATGTCCTACATTATTATCAACCAACACATCAATGTAGGGCAATATGAATTCAACTTTTGGACTCGCTCTATTCAGATCATGATAGTCTACATAGACTCGTACCTTTCTATCTTTCTTAGGTACCAAGACAATATTTGCTACCTACTCTAGGTATTTAGCTACTTTTAGGAATCCAGTATCAAATTGTTTCTTTATCTCTTCTTTGACATTTAACAACACATCAAGTTTCATTTTTCTCAACTTCTGTTTCACTAGCTTACATTTAGGTTTTATAGGTAACCTATGTACTATGATATCAGTATCTAGCCTGGGCATATCCTAGTAAGACTAAGCAAACACATCCTGGTATTCTTGTAATAGCATAATCATTTTGTTTTTTAATTCAGGAGGTAACTCTCTATTGATTTTTACCTCCTTTGGATCTTTTGGCATCCTTAAATTGACAATTTCTATCAATTGTTATTGAGGTTTCATAGCCTCTTTTTCATATTCAAACATCCTTTCTAACTCAGGGCCTATATCTGGTTCATCTTCTTTCGAATTACTTTCTGAACCAACCTTATTTATTGGACTATCAAAATCATACTTTAGTTCATCATCATCTATCTCTTTTAAATGATTATTATCCCTGAACACATGTAAAAAAAAAAAAGAAATCAAATAAAGAGAATGAATTAGGTGAACATGCATTTTATTTATTTGGGATGAAAAAGAAAATGAAAGCCCATGTGAATATTGTTAGCTTTGGGCATGGCCATTATTCACTATTTCATGTTTTAGTTTGACATGTTAAAAAGAAATTACTCTGAAGAGGATGGGAGATCATATGATTTCCAATTTGGCAATTCCTAGTTTATCTCACATGGGCAGATCTAAGTATCTTGACATCCATCATCCTTGTTAATCATGTTGACATTAGGGAATTTCTTGCATTCACCTATATCTGAAATGAACCATCTGATACTTTGAAAAACCTATTTCATTTTAGGGTATTCCATCAGGGGTAACTCTAATTCTCGATTTTAGAGCTTTGTTAATCTTTTCTCCCTTTTTTCCTCTTTAATTCTTTTTTTGTCCTTACCTATAATCCGATATTCTAGGCTTGTTCTGTTGGCATTATTGTAAAGCTTTAGTAATACTTTCGTACCTTGAAAACCTCTTCCCAATCTTTATCCTATTTGAAATCCTTTATTTATCATTCTTTAAGTCATCATGATAGTTATTTTAGGGAACTAAGGCTTCAAAATCTCTTCACCTAATGGGACAAATTTGGTGCTCACCACTTTTAAAGATTGGAAAGAACTTTTTAGAGCTTCTTTGGCTGCCTCTATGTAATAAGCTTTGGCTGGTTTCATGATTAAGATATCCTTTTCTCCATATACTTCTATCAAGCTTCCTTTGATAATGAATTTCAATTTTTATTAAAGGGATGAAGGGACCCCTCCTGTAGTATAAATCTAAGGTCTTTCAAGCAGTATACTATATGTAGGATTTATATCCATAACTTGAAAAGTAATATTGAACACTATAAGTCCCACTTGAATTGCCTATTACCTCTCTTTAAGTGCCGTCAAAAGCTCTTACTACCATATTGCTTGTTTTTATGAAAGAATCATCAACTGGTAATTTAATCAAAGTGGATATTGGCATTACATTGAGAGATAGCCTACTGTCAACCAACACTTTTGTTATTATATAATCCTTACATTTAACTATGATGTGCAATGCCTCACACTCTCTGGTGGGATTTTGCCATCAATAAAAGTGATATAATTTGTAGCCACCATATTTTCTATTATATTATTCAAGTTTTTAATAGATATGTCATGCTACATGTAGGCTTTATTTAGCACCTTGAAAAGTGCTTAGTAGTGCAGTTTAGATGCTAAGACTAAGGATAGTAGTGAAATATAGGCTAATGTTTGATTCAGTTGTTCAATAACTTTGTACTCATTTTGTTTTATCAATTTTAGAAACTTACACATTTCTTCTTTTGATATTGGCCTTTTAGTCTTGAATGATTGCTTGTGTTTAGTTTTCAAAATGGCTCCTTTATCAAGTTCTCCCTCTTTTCCTTTTTTGTTGCATTTTAATTATTCATTATGCTAGTAATATCTTATACTTCTTGTCATTCTACTTACTCCCATTATATTTCTGTATCTTCCTCTATTTTAATCTATTCCTTTTTTTAGGTAGTAATAATATATTCACATTTCCATGGTACCTCAATGGAACTTTTATATAGAAAAGGCTTCAGAGCTTTAAATGTGATTTTTGCTAGTGTTTTCATATGATGAAGGCTTAATTTCAACCACCTTCGAAGGGTAATAAATATTGATTGGAATTGGCATACCTGGTTTTCCTTCTAGCATTCCGACGTCCTTTATTAAGTCAATGGTCAACATGAATTTTCCATCTATCAGGGTCTAAACTTTCTTTTTAAGGGATTTACTTCCTTTTCTTATGCCTATTGAGACTATCATTTGAGCTTTGACTAAAACTTCTAATAGATATTTATTATTTATTATTAAGTTTATATATGGACTTAATATATGTCTCTCTTTATTCAGAACTGCCCCTATTTTTCCCCTTTCATGATTCAGTAATGGGTTAGGTGTTACACTTGTGAATGGTTGTTTTCTTTGATTAAATTTAAGCCATCTGACATCTCAAAAAATTTGTACATGCCTCTTAAGTGCCATGCAATTTTTAATGCCATGCCCTATTATTCTCGCATGATATTCGCACTTGGCATTTTGATCATACCATTTTAGAAATAGTGGTGAAAGGGGTTTTAAAGGATGCAAATTGAGTAAGTTATTTTGTAACAATTAGGGTAATAGTTTTGTATACACTAGGATGGGGTCAAAATATTTGACATACCTCCTTTGCCCAGTTCCCAAACTAGCTTGTCTTTTTTAAATTGCTACATTTTAAGAGGTCAGTTGTACTTGTAACATGGTTAAAGGTACAGGTGTTACATATGTGCTTATTTCTTGCATTTTCCCTCTTTGTATCATGTGTGTATCTCCCTGTTCTCACGTAGACCCTTTTTAGGTTTCCTAAGAATGATCAAACTGAAGTAGCTTAAGACTAAACTTAGGCCTCACTCCTCGAGTCTCGAAGATGAGAAAAAAGCTAAAGGAATATAAGGCCGCCCTTTTTTTATTACTTTAGGGAGTGCGAGTTAGGCATCACAAGGTAGAAGTCGCCACCCGACGGAGTAGGGAAATATAAATACCTTGTAGGGCTAAAACTAGAGCGATTCAAAACCCTACTTTTATTTATACCTTAACTTAATATAGAACTTCGATTTGAATTTATGACGCTATTCCTTGTCTCAAGCGATATTTTGCATTTAAAGTAAATCACACATTTAGAAGAAGTTACAAAATATATTTACAAAAAAGTAAATAGGTGCTTGAA
>CANXYI011921483.1:0-13168 GCA_948208565.1 Hura crepitans | reverse complement strand
AACATATATATATATATATATATATATATATATATATATAT
Source organism: Hura crepitans (assembly GCA_948208565.1). NCBI lineage: Eukaryota > Viridiplantae > Streptophyta > Magnoliopsida > Malpighiales > Euphorbiaceae > Hura > Hura crepitans. The sequence continues at coordinate 13,127 of CANXYI011921483.1, read as the reverse complement.
ATATATATATATATAGATAGAAAGAAAGTAAATGTGCATATAAAAATTCATAGAAAACATAATTAATCTATAAACATCTCATATTCTGAACAAATTGCATAATTTTTAATATGTACTTATTCGTATACTCTTATAATTTATCTTATAATGTTACATTCAACTCTTTTCTCTTTCCTTTGTATAAACTTTAGATTTTTATCTTTAATGATACATTCATTTTATTTTATATTTTCTTATCAGTTGAAATTTCATTTGGCATTTTTCCATATTAGATATTTAAGATTCTCTAATTATATGCATATAGAGTATTAGACTTTGTTCTCTTCATATGGTCATCTTTAGATTATAATTACATTTTTTTTATTTGTGTACATATTCTTTCTTATCTTATTACTTATATTTCTCTAAAGTTCTTATACTTCTTATTATGCCTTTATCAACATTTTATCTTATACTTGTAATTATCAAATATTTACTTCTATAATTTCTATTTTTCAAACATATTATCATTCCCTCATGTTCTTATCATTTTCCCAATCTATATTGTAAGTTGCAATTTGATTTAACCTATGTACTTCAATTCCATTTACTTGGTACACAATCTTTCCTATATAATTAATCTTATTTTAATTTTGTTAAATAAATTCCTTCATCTTCTATTAATCCCATTTTTTTCCAAACAAAAGTCTAATTAACTTATTTTATTTTTTAAATCCCTTATTAGTCAATATTTCTATCACATATATATAATTTCATATTATTTCACATACAACGAATTCTATTACTCAAGTTGATAATATTTCTCTATTATATTCCATATTACAACTTTATTAATTTCATATACATTTTTATATGTCTTTATAACTTCTAATTAGTTCCACCATTATTTAGCATTACTAATTCACTTAATTCTTACACATTTTATCATCATTATTATTAAATTTAAAACTTTACAATTTAGCTATACTAGAATATTTATTCAAATTTTATTAATTCATATTGTTTTTCTTTTACACTGCCTTTAAATTATTATTTTTAGCTATATATTGTTCATTTTATGTTATTCTATCTGTTCATGTAGGCATACTCATCTTTTTTCAGATTTCTTTCTAATATTTTACATAATATGTTTAAGATCACTTATACACCAATTAATCAACTCTTTAAAACTAGTTCTATGCTAATCCAACAATTAATGTACCAAATAACCGTTACATTCTCATTTTGGTTAATTCTATAATTTTCAACCTAAGTAAAAGTTATAGGTCCAAATTTTCTTTTATGATTTTCTCACTACAAAACATGCTAGGTTAAGCTTATTTACAATCCTAATCTACCAATTTCACTCAATTAATTAACACATGAAAGAATCACTTCTCACATAATTCATAAATTGGCATGATTCATAATATTTAGAATACACATACCTCTTTGAAAGCATCAATCCATTAAAGTCTATCTTATTACCCTTCAATTCATCTCTATCTCCTTTTCTCTATCATCAATTCTCTAAGTCCTCTTCTTTCATAATCCATTTTACTCATATAAAGTCCAGTTAAATTATCACCAAACATAATATTATTATTTAGCTACTAAATAGTCCTTAAGGAATTCTAAATAATTTATATGAATAATTAAATTGAAAAGAGCCTTTACTTACACATTTGAGCTTAAACTTTATAACCTTGCTCCTATTTTTTCCTTTAGAATTCATTTCCTTCCATGCATCGTTGATGAGGCTAATATAGTAACTAAAAAGAGCTTTTAATCTAGTATGGCAATTATTTGGAATTATTGAAAGAGAAATGAAAGAAATTGTGGTGGTGAGGGAAAGAGAAAAAATTTGGCTCATGAATGGAAAATAGAGGTGGAAAATGTTTATTCTTATGATTAATATTCTATATATATGTATGTCTCAATGGTTGGGATTAAAGGCCATTAGACATGGATGGCTAAATCAATTCCATGTGTTCATCTTTCATTAAATAGCTAATAATTATTTCTTATATTTCATAAATTTATTTTAATTTTGGATGGCTCAAATATCAAGTGTTATTATATAATCCTATGGCTAAGATTTCATCCTACATAAAATCTACATAAAAATCTATTTGTTCTTATCCTTTTATTTGTCCTTTTCTCCATTTAACTTGCTCAATTTATTTATAATTGCTCCACTTGTAAATATATTATGATACCATGATTTTCATATTCCTCTATTTGTTTTTAGCATCATGATGTTCTGGTTTTAGAATTTTTTAAGCACGTTTCTAGGAATTTAAGGTTTAGCACTGAATGGTTACTATTAATTTCTAACCTAATTTCAAATTTTATTTTTTATTTTTAACCTCCTTAATGACCTTATTTACTTCTCAAATTACACCATAATTTATCTTATAATTTATACTCTTATTTGGTCGGGTTAGTTTCACTTGGGCTCAAGAAGTAATATTAACGGCCTACAAATCACTATTTATCGAGACTACATCTCGAACCTCATTTTTCACATTTCTCTCTCTTCTCATGCCCAGCGCTTATTTCTTACCACTTTTTCACATTTTCCTCCCATTATTTTTCCAATAATTATTGATTTACAACTTTGCTCTTCACTTTTTTACATAATTTCTAATTGGTTATGACCAAACTCCTCACTATAGGGAAGAGAATAGATTTTGTTGAGCTAACATTAGAGTTCAACGAGGTGCTACCCTCAAAGTTTAAGATGTAAGAGTTACCAAAATTTGATAGGACTATAGACTCGAGAAGGCTAAGGGACTAGAGGTTGTCTCTAATCCATTAGCATCCGGAGCTCTGTTTCCATTGCCTCTAGTCTCTGTGCAGTCTACCGCTCAGACTCCTCGATCCTTGTGCTCAAGTTAGCTTGATTGCACTGAAACTGCTCTGCCATCTAAGTCTGTAGGCCTTAAAAGAGAGACTTGATTGATGGTTAAGGTGCCGATGCTGAAGAATATAGGTCTGCCTCTTCAGTCCGCTGCCCCTAAACTGGCCTTTTTGGAGTTAAATCAGCCCCTAGAAGCTCCTTAAGATCTAATGTGAACTGATCATCTCTACTTGACTGACCCTTTGCTTGCTGATCCAACTCAGCCTTTGTCAGCAATCTATAGTCGGTCGGTGCTCGAGGATCGACCTTTGCAATCGCTATAGTGATGTAAGTATCTCGATCGACCCATAGCTATTGTTAGAGAGACTCGCCTAGATGCTACTCCGAGATGCCTAACCTAAGTAGTAGAGTAGTGACAATTCCTCCCATAACTATCCCTTTACCTGGGGATCGACTGGCACGGAATAAGTGCTCTAGGATGGTCTAGGTTGAGTTAAATCGGATACTGTGCTCCATGGCATAGAGGCCATATAACTCAATCCAGTTTAGCTGATCAAAACTGCCAACCTATCTGAGGTAGTTGAGAGATGATACTTGGTGTAGGTATCGATGGACTGGATCCCGTATAGAGGATGCCTTAGTTTGGCTGGCATTATAGATAGTGCCAAACTAACCAATAGACCCCTAATGCTTATCTAGGCTCTTAGAGACTTCTATGTCTCCATCTATAGGTAGTTGCAGTAGCCCTGTAAATCACAAAAAAGAGATATTGAACCTATTCCCCAACATTATAAATTGAATAGTAGAGGCATCATTTAGTCAGGCCCCTCAAAACTGGAAGGTGCTGAGGAACTCTAAGGTAATCGTTGGGTAGGTGGCACATTGTAACAGGTAGAATTCTTACCACCCTACCTAGGTGGGTAGTTGATCCACTCGATCTAAAATGATTAGGTCTCGCAATGTCTGGGTGCACAAGTATCAGCTCTCAATCTATTTGATGGTAGCCAATTGCCTGTACCACTCCATCTCCTCATCAATAAGCCAACTTGGTATGGCCACGTGTTCTAACATGGGTTGGCAGCATGGATGGCTTTGTTCATGGTGGCATGGTTACACTTGTATGTTTATATGGTGCTTATGTGAAAAAAATTGTCAAAATGTACATAATGGTGAAAAATTAGAAAAATGCAGCTTTTATGGTGTTGGGAAAATGGGCATTTTTGCCCTGCAAAAATAGGCATTTCGTGCTATGAAAATGGCTATTTTAGGTGGGGAAAACGACCGTTTTCTCAATAAAAAATAGCCATTTTGATGCTAAAAAATGGTCATTTTAGGATGAACCCAAAATGCCCATTTTCCAGCTCAAAATGACCATTTTCAAGTAGAAAATGCCCATTTTCTAGCTGAAAATGCCTTTTTTTGCCCAAATTGTCTTTTTTCGCCCAAATTGTCTTTTTTCACTCCAAAAAACTATAAATACCCTAATGCATAGATCTTTGTACCACTTGAGTTTTTTTCTCCATTTTTTGCAACAATGAGTGATGAATTCCTTAAGAAGCTTCACAAAATTCTTGATTTCCCTTTTACATGGGTAGTCTCTTCCTTAGCTCCTTTCAGCGGGCTAAAATTCCTTCGAAGGGTACATTTTGATCTAACTTTTCTTAAGGCAGCGACCCAATTTTGAAACCCACAATTCCATGTCTTTCGATTTTCTCATCAAGAACTCTGCCCCCAGTCTAAGGAATTTGCTGCAATCTTAGGCATATTTTATTCTTTTGACATATTACCTTGCTGTCCGACCTGTGTTACCCACCATCCGTATGAGGTTATTGATGTACTGGGCATACTACCTTCCCTGGCTACTAGATGGGTCCCATAGAGAGGGCTAATCTCTTTGAATGCCTTGCTGGATTATACTGACAGTTACACGGACATTCCAACCCTTTGAACGGGCGTATACTTATTCATATTCTTCTCTAAATATCTAATAGTTTTAGCTGAAGAGCACTCTAGAGATTATCAGCTGTTCAGTGGGCTTAATAACTTGAAGAAAGGGCTGAATCCTTTTCCTCTAATCTTGGCTGAAATAATTTTGGGCTTAGATGCTATGAAATCTAGAGAAGCTCAATTCTTTCGTGGGAGCCTGCTTCTGCTTCAATTTTTTTAAAAGAATAAACTGCCCTAGGGAAGAGGTTTTCTCCTTATTCTTTAGTCTACCTTGATCATTGCATGAGGTAATTCAGTGAGACTCAAAGGATTGTGACCTCCCTACTATCTTTCAGAGGAAGATATATATCTATTACCTTCACTTTAAGTTATCATGAGCTGTGGAAATAGTTACCTCTGAAGGTAAACATCGTATCCAGAGTCGCTTGCAATTTTTAGACTTTAGATGCATATAAGGAATGGGTAATAGGCCATTCTCAAGACAACAGGGCTTGATGGCTAAGGATAAATGGCGAGAGTAGCAACAAGAGACAGAGGACTTAAAAAGACAAAATTAAAAAGAAACTTTTCTACTTTTTTATTATGTACCCCCTTTTTTTACATTTAACATTGTACTCCCTTAGTTTATAAAATGCTCAATTGTGCTTATTAAAGTGGTCTTATCTAGTAACATCATATTGGCATTTTATGATAATCACAACCAAACATTAATACAATAACACATTTCGTCATTTAATCAAGGGAGTTCTTAAGTACATTTTAAACTCCTATCTCTAATCAGCTTGCAAGGGTTTTCTTGATCGACTATTTTCTCTTAACCCCTAATTTTTTCATAGGATGCCTTTTTTCAATCTTCACCTTATTGGGGTGCCTACTTTTAGGAAGGCCACCGTTTGTTAATTTTTGACTCGCGGGGCTATTATTTCTCTTCTTTTTCTCTTGTATTTGTCTTTAGCTATAGAACCTTTTTAGCCTGTCTATGTTCATAGGTTCCCTTAATTCGTTTCTATCACTATCTGTACAAATAGCAGTGCCCTTTGGTAACATTTGCTTTAGGATGAATGGCCCTTCCTAATTTGGGTTGAACTTCCCTCTTGGGTCGGGTAGTCTTGGTCTCATTTGCTTAAGGATTAGCTCTCCCTCTTCTATTTTACGATCCTTCACCCTTTTATCAAAGGCACGTGCCATCCTTTTTTGGTAAACTTGATTGTGATAATTAGCTCTTAACTACTTCTCATCTAGCAAGTTCAATTGTTGGAACCTTTGTTCATCCCAGGCAGTCTTGAGAATCTTCAACTTTATTGCCACTCTCAATGACTGAAGCCTAACCTCTACTGGAAGCACTGCATCTATCCCATACACCATGGAGAATGGAGTAGCACCCGTTGAAGTTCGAATTATAGTTTTGTATCCCCATAGAGCAAAAGGAAGCTTGTTCGCCCAGTCTTTATAAGTCACAACTATCTTAGCCAAAATCCTTTTGAGGTTCTTATTTGCTGCCTTGACCACTCCACTAGCTTGTGGTCTGTAGGGAGAAGATTTATGATGCTAAATCTTATATTTTTGTAAGAGAGCCTTTATTTCTGCTTGAAATTGGACATTGTTATCTGAAACTATATGGTATGGAACCCTATATTTATAGATCAATCTCTTCTCTATGAATCTAGCCATTTCTCTTTACCCCTAACTTCTTGAAAGATTCTACTTTAACCCATTTTGAGAATTAATCGATTACCACTACAATTAAAATGATGCCCATTTGAAGCTATCAGATGTATCTCTCCTACTATATCAATCCCCCATGCAGCAAATGGCTAAGGAGATGATAATCTATGAAGTTTAAATACTGGCACATGTTTTAGATCTCCGTACTATTGGCACTTATGGCATCCTTGCATGTATTTTAAGTAATCATGATTTATAGTAAGCTAAAAGAATCTTTGGTGCATGATCTTTTTGGCTAACTCTAAACCATTCATATGTGTACCACATGAACCTGCATGTATCTCCTCCATGACTTTTTCTACCTCCCATTCCTTTAAGCAACAAAGCTGAAGACTATTCACTTGCCTTTTGTTCAGGACCCTATTTGTATTAATAAACTGAGTTGACAACTTTCTCAATACATTTTTATCCTTATTTGTGGCTCTCTCGGGGAATTTTCCACTTTCTATGTAATTTAGATGTCATAAAACCATGGCTTATCTTTTCATTAATCTATTTCCATGATTTGCTCTGTCTCATAACAAGGCCTTTCAAAACTAGAAATGATAACTAGTTTCATAATTATCCCTTTTGGATTATCCCACATAGAAACCAAGGTAGCTAACACATCTACTAGCTAATTCTCATCCCTCAAGACATGATGGAAAGTATATATTTCAAATCATCCACTAATTGACTTCAAGTATTCTGCATAAGGCATCAAACCTTCCTCACATATGGTTCATTCTTCATTATCTTGATAGACTTCTAATGACGAATCCCCAAACACCTTAATAGTTTTAGCACCTAGAGACAATAATGCTTTGAGTCCAAATATGTAGGCTTCATATTTTGACATGTTATTGGTGACTTTGTATCTCAGCTTTTTCGCTAACGACAACTTTTCTCCTTTAGGGGTTAATAAAATCACTCCTACTCCTACCCCCTTATTATTTATTGCTCTATTAAAGAACATCTACCATCCCTGGACCATAATTATATTCAAGCTCTCATTAAAAAATTCAAACTCTAACTAATCACCTTCTAACGGATGATCGGCCAAGAATTCTACAACTACTCGCCCTTTTATGGTTTTTCTTATTATGTATTAAATATCAAATTCTTGAAGTAAGATGAGCCATTTACTCATTCTGCCCACTAGAGATGGTGGCGACTAGTGATACCTTAACAGGTTATGTTTGGAAATAGCCTCTACAATGTATGATTGGAAATAGTGTCTCAATTTCTTTAAAGCCCATACTATTGCTAAATAAATCTTTTCCACCTCTACATACTTGACCTCGTAAGGGAGTAATTTCTTACTTAAGTAATAAATTGCAAATTCAACACCCATCTCATCTTCTTGTGCTATCATATCCCCTACTGAACTTTCTTTGATAGATAAATAGAGGATCAACAGCTTCTTATGCCTTGGCAGTTGTAAAATTAGTGGGTTTAGCAAATACTTCCTGATTATGTCAAAAGCTTTCTGGTAGTCCAAATTCCATTTAGTTGGCTAGTTCTTTTCTGAGAAGTTTGAAGATAGGCTCACATATGGTGGTAAGCTTAGCTATAAACCTGCTAATGTGTTGTATCTTACCCAGAAATGCCCTTATTTCTTTTTCTTTCATTAGGACTGGCATTTCTTGGATTGCTTTAACTTTATCAGGGTCTACCTCGATCCCTCTTTGACTCATAATATGTCCTAGGAGCTTTCCTAAAGTCACATAGAAGACACATTTTTTTGAGTTTAAAGGAAGATTGTATTTATCTATTCTTTTGAAGAATTTCTCTAAGGCCTTAAAATGCCCTTCTCTTATAGAGGATTTAATCATCATGTTATCGACATACACTTCCACTACCTTATAAATCAGATAATTGAGAATTTTCATGACCATCTTCTGGTACATAGCCCTAGCATTTTTCAACCTAAAAGGCATAACCTTGTGATATAAAATGCCCTATTTTGTGATAAAAGCGGTCTTTATCTTGTCAGCAATTCTGTTCAGAATCTGATTGTAGCCAGCATAACCATCCACAAAGCTATACATTTTACACATCACTACATTGTCAATTAACATGTCTATATGAGGCAACAGGAAGTCATCTTTTGAGCAAGCTTTATTTAGATCTCTGTAGTCAATACACATTCGAACTTTTCCATCCTTTTTGGTGACTGGAACCACATTACCTAACTACGTCGGATACTATACCTCTTCCAAAAATTTAGCCTTAACTTGCTTGTGTACTTCTTCCTTTATCTTTTTCGCCCATTCTAGTCTCATCCTTTATAGCTTCTGCTTCACTAGTTTTGCTTTCAGATACATATAAATGGCATGTTTTGCTATTTCCCGATCCACCTCGAGAATATCCTTATAGGTCCAGGCAAAGACTTTTTTGTATTTTTTTAGCATTCTCTATAATTTATTCCTCTCTTTAGGAGTTATGTCAGATGCAATTAAGATCTCTTTTGGATTTTCATTGGTACCGAGATTAAATGAGGTAGTATTGATTTAACTAATATTAAACATGTTATAGGAGTCATGATTATCATTATGTATGATGTAATTAGATGAGACATCACAAAAATAAGAAAAATTGTTCATATTATTAACCAAGGAAATGGGAACATCATCATTAAAAAGTTCAAGTACATATAAATTATTAAGAGAACTTTCAGGCAAACTTTATTCTTGTATCTTTTTCTTCCTTTTATCTTGGAGCATAGCTTCAGTTAGGATCTCTTCTTCATGTTCGATTTCCATCTGAGTCAAGTTGATAGTAATTTCCTTATCCCAAAAATCTAAAATGACTTTCACTTTATTAGCAACCTAATCAAATACATCACTGAAGATCTTGAATCCGGGCATAATCTGTCCCGCAATGATAGCCGACTCAGATTCCCCATAATAACTGACATTCCCTTTAGCTTAAACAAAGCTCTCTTTTAGGAGAGGGGTATCTTTTCTAGTTTTCTTTAGTTTTGACATCTCTACTGTGTATCTCAATCCCTTTTGATCATTCTGTACTCGAGGTTGAATGACTAAAATAGGACCTTCTGAAGTGCATCCCAATCTAACTCTAGGCAGATAGTTCAGCTTTTTCATCATGTTCACCGCCCTAGGGTTTTCCTCTTCTTCTAAAAAGATTTCAGCAATATGGAAACCTTTGAAAGGTTGATTAGCTATTTCAAGCATTGACACTTAATTCTCCCTTATAACCCTGATTGTCACAATCTCACAATCATGGGGGATCTTGATCATCTGATGCAGTATCGATGGAACTCCTCCTAGCTTATGGAATCATGGTCTTCCCAAAAGCAAGAAGAAATTCTAAGGAATATCAAGCACTGCAAACTCCACATCATCCATGATCACCCCTATTTTAACTTTAACCTTGAAAGTCTCATATGCTTACCTCTTTGTGTTGTCATAAGCCATAATGGTAAGCTTGGACTAGGAGATCATCGAATCCTTAATTCCATATGCTACTATAGCCTTAAGTGGGCATACATTAATCAATAACCCATCATCCACCATTACATAAGCTGTATATTTGCCGTTCACTTCTAATTTGATATATAAAGGACAATTATGATGACACCCTTTGGGTGGTAAATTTGTATAAAAAAAACTAACTTTTGTCTCCTCCTCTCTTTTTACCATTGCCACCAACTCAGATGACGATATAGTAATAGAAATAGTTACTACGTATAAAGCTTCGATTACTTTCTTACGATGAGAGGTGAATTGTCATAGTAGATCCCAAATTGAGATATGTTCGGGGGTCTTCTTTAATTATTTGGTGATAACATCTTCTTCATTCTCCACTACTGAGGGAATTGGATCCCTTTCTACCTCTGGCACTATTTGACCATAGCAAGTCACTACTTTGGTTTTTACTTTCTCACTCACCTTCCGTTCTAGATTAGAATCTATGCACAAGTCTTGAACTTGATTTTCCAACTCACTCTCACTATCCATAGCCCATATGTCTATCATACCTACTGAATTTTGATTCACTTTAGCACTTTATCTCACAGCCAAATAATCATTCCCATACAAATCTTGGAGTATATGCCATTTTAGGAGACCCAAGTTGACCATATTAATCGAAGGAGGAACTCTTGTATATGTGTCTTAGCTTTTCTACCTCTATTTTAGATTAGGTATCTACCTTAAGTAATTCAAATCCTGAATCTTATCCCTAAAAGTGTGATAATTATCAGTATCATGACTAGTGTGCTGATGATATTGATAGTATAGATCTGCCCTATGGTAAGACTGGCCCTCGCCTTTGGCAAGTTTAAGAGGCATAGGCTAGAGCTTCCCCCCTTTTTAAAACCTCTTCAAACACTAAGATAGTGGCTTGCCCAAATTTGAATAATGCCTCATAACAGCAGATACCTCTGTAGTTTGCCTAAAATTAGATCCTTGCCCAAAACTAGCTCCACTTATATTCCTAGCTCTTTAATTCCTCCTATTACCAAACCCTCTTAAACTCTTTTTGTGTTCATTATGCTCTTCTTCTATATCTGTGGCTATGTTTTTCAAGGATTCCTAGTCCTTTAACCCCTTAGCCTTTAAGCCAATTTCAAATAAGGATTGGTATTCTTAATGAACAAGTGAATCTGATATGATGTTTCTAGCTTTTTCCTTATCTCTAACACTTAAGACTTTCACCTTGACAAGTACTCAACAAAGGTCTCATTGGGTTTCTGCTTAAGCAACTCGAGGTCTTTCATGGTGACCTCTATATGTGTGCTACAGTTATATTGATAGATAAAATTTTCCATGATCTTGCTTCAGTCTTCTTTCACTTTTTTTTAACCCATGGTACCAATCGATTGCCCTTTCTTGCAATATCAAGCTGAAAATATGCTACCTTCTATTTAGTACTAAGCTCAGTGCCTCTCATAACCATAGTGTATTGCTTGATGTGAGCTCTAGGATCTGAAGTCCTATCAAACTTGGGTAATTCTGGCATTTTGAACTTAGAAGGTAAAACCTCCTCAGATTTCAAGGATAATTCCTCAGGATCTATCACTTTACCTATGGAAATAAGCCTAGCCATCGCTTCCATCCTCTTTTCTAACTTTTTCATTGTAGGATCCTCAAACTTCTGAGGAGTAAGCACATCCTCACAAAAATCATACTCTGGGTTGAAGTACTCAGCTTTCTTATCTTTACCCCTAATGCCTATGGCCTACTTCCCTATATCGATTCCATTTGAAGTAGCAGCTATCTTTTCAGTATATGTAGCTGCTTCATTTTCATCACGTGTCGGTGACCCAATAGTTGGAGCCATTTTAGCAATTGCTTTAGAAACCAAATCCATCATTCTCTTCTCAAACTCTTCAAATTTTTGATCTATCCTATTCTTAAAATTTGGAGCAGAGGAACTACTTTCATCATGCCTCACCATACTTGTCAAGCTGTAAGTGGTAGATGTGAATTCTTATCTAACTATCCGACCATTTATCCCCCATACCCAAGCAGCTTGAGGATCTATGATGGCTACAAGATAAAGGATTAGACATGATGAAATGAGAATGCATGTGAATGCATGAAATGCTTATGCATGTTAATGTGTATAATGATAATCACAAGCAAGAGCCTTCCAACATTATTTCTTCGCACACACGAGGTCTCATGCTTTTTCCTAGGAGGGCTTGCCTATGGGACATCAGGGGCCCTAATAGGTTTGAATAATGAATGATAGGTAGTCGAACATTATTTCTCTCTCATAAAAAAGTGCATGCAAAATATTTGGCCTATACACGTAGGATATTTTCAATCGAGTCAAAATGCAAGGTCTAGCCCATTCTAGATAGAAAAGGCCTAATGGGTTTGATAGCATTTCGAGATGATTAAATCACATTTCATGTATATTGGGCCATATAGCATGCAATGCATTTCTAACCAAAGTGCCTAGGGGAAATTGCTATTGGTCATTATATGGGTTGATGGTTTGGTCGAGCCAGTTATGGTCATCCAAGCATGGCCCTCCATGATGGGTCTATCTTGTCATGAACATATAACCAATCGGTTTAACATTTCATATACCTTAAAGGCACGAGGCTTGGATTTGATGCCACCTCTAACAATCTTCTAATTTGAGTGAAATTGGGTTCATGCTTTGAAATGATATTAGGGTATAAAAAGGATGCCTAACTTATTCTAAGGCTCTAGCATGTAATGAAATTTTGAAAAGAAATAACATCATCAATTCAAAATATGAAGTTTTATATTAGGTTAAGTTACTTTTGAAGTATGGTCTAATGGTGTCCCCAGTGGAGTCACCATTGTTCGCATCCTTTTTATTTTCCTAAGATCGATCAAATCGAAGTAGCCTAAGACCCAACTTAAGCCTTACTCCTCGAGTCTTGAAAGACAAAAAGAAAGCTAAAGAAATCTAGGGCCACCTTTTTTTAATTAACCTAGGAGGCACGAGTTGGCACCATAAGGAAGGAGTCGCCACTCGACAGAGTCGGGAAATACCTTGTAGGGCCAAAATCAGAGCGGTTCAGAACCCTACTCTTATTTATACCTCAAATTAATACGGAAGTTCATTTTGAATTTATGACATTAATCCTTTTCTTAAGCGATATTTTGCAATTAAAGTAAATCACACA
>CANXYI011921376.1:0-12556 GCA_948208565.1 Hura crepitans | reverse complement strand
TAAATAGACTCACCATTTGTGCTTTTGATATACTGGTAGATCTCAGGGCTATTGCATATTGCTTTAAGTGAGTCCTTGGGTTAGAAGTGCCATCAAACTTATTCAAATTTGATATTTTGAACTTGTAGGGCATGGCATGATTAGGTTTTAGGCTGATGTCCTCTAGGTTAATGTCTTTTCCCCCAGTCACTAGGTGACTCATGGCTTCTAGCTTTTCATTTAGTTCTTTGATAGGATCCTCCTTATCATATTTGGGTGGTGGAACCTTATTATAGCTAGGCTTAATAAGGGGCATTTCTTCATCAGAAAGTTGATAATTAGCCATCTCTTTCTTACTATTATTAGCATTAAAAGTTTGACCTTTATCTTATGGGGCATTCATGCTTAATAGTTCATTAGTTATGGCAGTCATCATCCTTTCCTCTATATTCTGAAAAACCTCATTTAGCATGGTTCTCCTTACTAGTTCTTCTCCAGTCATAATCATTCTCTTTAATGGATTGTAGATGGATCAATGGTGGCTGCAAAATAGAGGGTTAGTGATGATGCATGATTTGTCTTAAGATGATGCATGATATGTTTATGTGTCCATGAATGATATAAATATGGATACATAGTATGATACATTAGAAGTTAATGATCCTTTACAAGATGATAGCCTTTGATGTGTAGTATGTGCTAGTGTGAATTATACTTAATACATGAGTGTTTGGATGGAAATGTAAAAGTTTATGAGATAAATGCGATATACTAAGTTTAAGTCATGTAGTATGTATAGTGTTATGTATATGCAATGAAACATGATATACACATGATACATAAAAAACAAGAAGGATATAAAGTTTATGTTATGTAGTAGGTACAATGTAATATTATGCATGTATATACAAAAAGGATACATGTTAGATGTACAAGGACAAACACAAGCAATAAGCCTTCCAACCTTATTACTCCCACACACGTGGTTTGAGTCATTCTTCTTAGGTGGGCTTACCTAAGCATCATCGAGGGATGTATAGGTTTGAATATGGGCTTAATTAGACCTAATGACCTCTTATATTTAAAGTGAATGCAAGGATAATAGCCTATAACATTTAAGTCTTGTTTAAGGTGAAATTAGGTTAGGCCCATTCCAAACAAAAGGCACAATGGGCTTGCCCCCAATTCAAATAAGGTTAACTATAATAGGCTCACATAGCAATCATAATGCAATCACAATCTCTTAGGGTCATACAACCTAAGGGAAGTTGCTAAGTTTGACTATATAAGCTTATAGTTTGGTCAAAAGGCTCATTGGCTCCTACAAGTGGAGGTCCCTCCTAATGGGTCTTTCTAATCAAGGATAATAGCGACCGATTAGTTCACCTTTCATATGCCCAAAGGCATGAGGCTTATGAGTGATGGATATGCTAGCACTTGTACATTCTTGAGTGAGAAATAGAGTCATGGTTCACAACACCATCTATAGTAAAAGGGACACAGTTTATATAGGATGCAATGCATGAGATTGATAAAAATTAGAATATTAGATGGCATATTATTTGGGCATTTTTAGATTTAGATTCTTAGTCCCCAGTGAAGTCGCCACTGTAGAGATTATGATATCTTTATTAGGGACAAGAGTGGTTTATGGAGTTGCCACCTAGCCTCTACACCGGGACATCTGATCTTTTGTACTAGAAAGTTTTGAAATTTAGATCTTATTTATGCCCAAATAATATGCCTTCTTGTATATTATAACATTTATCAATCCCTTTTCAATCAAGCATGCAATATATTTAAAGTATTTATGTCACTTTTTCTTGTAAAGAAAGTAAAGTGTGATATTTAAAGAATACAACACAATATTAGTACATCTAAAAAATGAGTTATTTATTAGTTATTATTTGACCTGACAATTACCCATAATTTATAGGAATTGGCAGTAATTGCCTAACTCCCATCTCTAGGAGATTAGCCTTTATTAAAATACAATTTTGTTATTGTGACTTTTAATTAAGAAAACTCAAATCTATTTTATTATGAAAACACTGATTAATTAGGTAGAAAACCATTTGATATGAGATTTAGGCTTAACATGTAAAACAAGTTATTAACTAGTTATTATAACCCAAAATAAGCAATGAAATAGAAATAGTACAAAACCAAAAGAAATAATTTTAGGTATAAAACAATTCCTGTTTGTACAGTGTTAGGTTCGTGCAGACTCTATGAGGCTCTAAAATATGTCCGTGTGGACTATTGCATATAAGGGTTATATGTCTATCCAGATTATTGCTCTAGTGATAAGGGTCACTTGCAAACAACTCAAAGGAAGAGATTAATAACACCATTTAGTGGTCCGTGAGGACCTAATGACAATATCAAACAAAATGATAACAATACATGTTATAAGTATACATGAGGATGTGAATGATTGTAGAATATGCTTAGATAATTGTTATGAATGAGAAGATGATAGATTAATATTGCAAAGGAGGACATAAAGATAAATATAGATATTTATGAAGATTGGAATTCAAAACATATGTCCATACAGACTACTAAATAGAATTAGAGTATACAAAACATATATGTCCATATAGACTACATTTTTTATGAAAAGGGGTCTGTACGAACCATACATTAATTCAAGAATGTCAACAATATGCATACTAGGGAATGGAATAATCATTCGATATGATAAAGGAACAAAGGCATGCTAATAGGATAAATAGGATACATTAAAACATGGTACACAAGGTAAACATGATACTGTTGTCAAATAATAGTCCATACAGACCTCATATTATATACATATTCAAATAATAGGTCTACTCAAACCTCACATCCATTAAAATAGGTCCGTAAGGACTTAGTCATCAGTTCCAAAAAACAAGTATGATTATAATTTTCTATGAATGATTAAAACATGGTTAAAATTGTTTAAAAGTTTAACCTACTCCTATGATTGATGTGGGGATTACATAGAATCAACTCACATGTCAATTAGTCTTGGGAGATTATTGGTTACCATAAATGACACAAATAAATGAATGAATATGATGAAAGGAGCCTTGGATCTTACCTTGAAGATAGCACCAAGCAACAAGACAATGGCTGGGTTTTGGAAGAATGATTATTTTAGTGAGTGCTTAGGACTAGTAGAGCGAATCCTATGTCAATTGTCTTCAATTGTGTCTTATGTGTATTTCTTATTGCTCCCTCTAGAAATAGGTTGATAGAAAGGGTATTTATAAGGTTGGTGAACAACTTTCCTATCTAAAAGAAGTAGAGTCCTACTAGGATTAGGAATTAGTGCCTGAATAAGAATTCCACACCTTCTGAAAGTTTTACGTTGGTAAGTCTGTACGGACTTGTACGGCTTAGTCCATGCAGACTTAGGTATGGTTTTCCCATTGGTCTATAGGCTTTGGGCCTGGTTAGATTTAGTCCGTATGTATATTGGCTTTGGCTTGTCCATGTGGACTTGGGGCTTTGGGCTCACTGGTCTAGGTTGGTTGTGGGGTGGACCTCATAGCATCAAGTCCATGTGGACTTGTGCCATATTGGTCTGTGTAGAGTTAGGTTTCAAGTTGCTTGCGTTGTTGCTTGAGCTTCTCTCTGGTTATCATCATAGGCCTAAAAAGGTGAATACGTCCATAGCGTAGGGGCTTCACCCCTGCACCCCCATTAGAATTAGTGTTAGGCTTCAAGCTTAGGCTTATCAACCCAAGCCCTTTGCTACTAACACAGATTCCCATTTTTTTTTGCAATTCAGGTCTCATCACGAGCTTTTTAGGTCAGGTCAAAGTTTGAATACATAAGAAAGTCTTAGTCCCAAAATTGAGGCGTTTACACTAGTATAAACCCGTGTAGTGGCCCTATGGGACCTAAGCGGCAGCTGTACCCATGTAGAAATCCAAAATCATCAAAATAGATTTTTGGGTTAGACTATGAGTGGACCCATAACCAACATCAAGGACTGACATGCCTAGTAGCTGCTATCTATCCCTAGTTGACCGGCCAACCTATACATCTCTAAGTTGTTGCTCAAAAGGGCTATTTTTATATTTCATTTATTTCATCAGAATAACATAATATTAAAATTATTCATTTAAATATTATTATCATGTCAATTTAACATAAGAAGGTACATTATTTAATTCCCTTACTTTGTCATAGAAACACAAAATCATGTGCCTTAATTATCCACATATGCCTTGGATTTTCTATATTGTGCTTTTACTCATAATTTGATATTTTTGTTTTCATTTCTTTACATTAAAAGCACACACCATAAATTTCAAGCTTATATCAGCTCATATTAACTCATATATGTTCATTAAGATATTTGGGCCATTTAATCACTGCATGTATGCACTTACATTATAAACATACTTTATATCTCAACATTTCATCATTTATACCAAGAAATAACTATGCTATATATATATATATCATAATCTAGATATTTATCATTATTCAAATGGCCATTTAACATAACCATAAACACACTTAAAGTATTATTCATAATAGGACCTTAGGTTAGTCCTTTCCATTTTCTAGATATAAATCCAAAATATTTCATTAACTATTATATTATGGTAGTTTACCATATTAATCATCTCATTCACAATTCTACACATAAAGGCCTTCTACCATATACCATCTATCTATAAACATATATACAACTACTTCATGATAATATCACACAATTCATATCCTCTAATTAGAATTAGAATATTCATTACACGTATACAACATAATTGCACACTTCTATACTCACTTGGCCATTCGGCCATACATGCACATACAATAATCTCTTTTCTTCCATTATTCTTCATACATACATAATTTATTACTTCATAAAATCACCCTACACAATTAAATTCTCAATTTTTTTTTAATAATTATGCACTTAAAGTAACATTTATATTACTACATACATTATGTATAAATGGAAGCATGTTTTAATTACAATAATTAGGTCGATTACACATACCTAGCATGGTCAAAACACCCTACAAGGCCTAACTAGACCTTTGCCTTACCGTTATCGCGAGCATGCTCCGTTTCCTTAACTACCCATTATAGATTCAATTTCAAAAAAATCATATAAAATCATACAATATCCATAAAATTTAAAAGATCACATTTTTTAACTATTGAGCACCTACTAAATAAGGGAAAATATCAATTTCTTGAAATTATTATCCAATAAAAAAATGGTCACTATTTATCCAACCCGAAATCTTGAGTTTTTACTTCGTTTGTCTTCGAAAAACCTTATAATTCCTTGTTTAGAGACTTTGGAAAATTAATTTCTATGGTTAGATGTAAGAAATTATGGATTAAATGGAGAACTAAAGAAGAAAAAATAGAGAAATTCCTCTCTTCAGAGCCATCGAGTAAAGAGAGCGAGTGTAGTGAGGGAGTGATTTTGTTGTTTTGACCAAAAAGTCAAAACCTGGTGCCTATTTATAGTTTTTGAAAAATTAATTTTTAATATCTTTAAAAATTCATTTCTCCCTTATTTTACATCCTTTTTGTCCCATTCTACTTCTCAAAATTAGTTTAATTATATCCCTACATTCTCTAAAAATTGGGGCTAAAAAATTAAAGAAATCGAATTAAAATGCTAATTTTATGTGTATCAAAATTCAATTAAAATATTTCCTAACCTCTAAAAATTTCAATTCCAGTGCCATTAGACTCATTGAAATTTTTGAGTATCAGGTCATATAAGTTTTAGAATTTTTTAAGCAACTTTGAAAGTTATTTACGGTTTAGCTTTGCCTTAGTCACTATTCACAAGACACTGCCGTTAAAACTTTTTTAGCATTTTTAACTAAACGAATGAACTGCAATTGATTTCAAATTTTACCCAAAATTATTGTATGACTAATACTTTCATCCAGTAACTTTAATGCACCCCGGTCTTGGAAGCACTATTTATCCTAGGAAAGTACTATTCATAAAGATTGAGATTTTTGGGTCGTTACATTACTTCCCCTCTTAAAATTATATGCCATCCTTGACATTACCTGGTTCAAACATATATGGATATTGCTTGTGCATTTGACCTTCTGACTCCTATGTTGCTTTTTCCATTCTGTGATACTTTCAAGCAACCTTCATCAGTTGGACTGTCTTATTTCTCAACTCCTTGACATCTCTGGCTAGGATTTTGATAGGTTCTTCTTCATAAGACAAATTTGGTCTAACTTTAATTTCTTCCATTGATAATACATGAGTCGAATCATATCTATATCTTCTAAGCATGGAAACATGGAATGCATCATGAATCTGCTGAAGTTCTAATGGCAATGCTACTCTGTAGGCTACTGGTCCTACACATTCTGTCACTTTGTATGGGCCAATAAACCTCAAACTTAGTTTTCCCTTCTTGCCAAAACGTAGAATCTTCTTTCATAGTGAAACCTTCAAAAATACCTTATCTCTCACTTCAAATTCAACATCTTTCCTCTTAAGATCAATATAAGAATTATATCTATTAGAAGTTACTTTTAGTATATCCCTGATGATCTTTACTTTCTCATCAACATCCTTGATCAAATCTGGGCCCATGAGCTTGGTTTCACTAAGTTCACACCAACATACTGAAGTTTTGCACTTCCTTCCATACAGCAGCTTATAAGGAGCCATTCTAAGACTCATTTGATGACTGTTGTTGTAAGTGAATTTTGCTGATAATAGATAGCTATCTTAGCTACCTTTGAACTTAATTGCACAACTTCTTAACATATCTTCAAGCACCTATTAAAGATGCTTCATCATAAGCATAACATCATACAATATAAATCCTAACATCAAATCA
Organism: Hura crepitans; assembly: GCA_948208565.1. Lineage (NCBI taxonomy): Eukaryota > Viridiplantae > Streptophyta > Magnoliopsida > Malpighiales > Euphorbiaceae > Hura > Hura crepitans. Next base: position 5,736 of record CANXYI011921376.1, on the reverse strand, counting down.
CTCAATTATCACAAGATTACCTGAATGACTCTTTTAGACTGTCTATCAATCTGTGGATGGAATGCCATACTAAAACTAAATCTACTACCCAAGGCATTGTGAAGTTTCTTCCAAAACCTAGAAGTAAACCATGGGTGGGTCTTGATCTAATATGATTGAAGATGGCACTCCAGGCAATCTAACTATTTCATTTATATACAACTCAACAAACTTCTCCATTGAATAGTTCATTCGAATAGGTATAAAATGAGCTATCTTGGTAAGGCAATCTACCACAATCAATACTGAATCATGCTTATTTCTTGTCATAGGCAAACCAACTACAAAGTCCATGGTGACTCTATCCCATTTCCATTCTGAAATTACTATAGGATGTAGCAAACCAGATGGAACCTGATGTTCTCCCTTTACTTATTGACAAGTGAGGCATCTAGTCATATATTCTGATACATCTCTCTTCATACCAGGCCACCAATATGACATCTTCAAATCTTGATACATTTTTGTGCTACTAGGATGCATAACATAAGGAGTATTATATGCCCCATCTAAATTCTATTTCTTTAATTCTTTAATATCTAAAACATAGATTCTGTCATGGTAATATAAGTAACCATCATTTTTCAACTCATACTCAGTAGGTTTGCCCTCTTGAATGGCACTTGCTATATCAAAATAGGCTTGACTTGTATCTCTACCAAAGAAGCACTATCAGACAAAAACTAAAATTTCACATTCATAACTTTTATGATTGCCAAGAATTTTTTACTGAAAGCATCAACCACTACATTGGCTTTATCGGGATGATAATTAATTATACAATTATAATCTTTTATCAATTCCATCCATCACCTCTGTCTCAAATTCAACTCCTTCTATGTTGGAAGATACTTCAAACTCTTGTGATCTGTGTATATGTAACACTTTTCACCATAAAGATAATATCTCTATATCTTTACTGCAAATACGTACTTGACATCTTTCCTTAACAAATGAGTCATAAGTGTTGTTATTAAGGAAAATCCCTTGACAAATTGTCTACAATAACTAGCCAATCCAAGGAAACTCCTTATCTTAGTGGTGTTCCTTAGTGGCTTCCATCTCATAACAGCTTCTATCTTACTAGGATAAACTCTAATCCCCTATGTAGAAGTAATGTGCCTAAGAAAAGATACCTTACTGAGCTAAAACTCGTACTTATTGAGACTGGCATAAAGCTTTTCTTTCATTAAAATCTATAGAACTATTCTTAGATGATGTTCATATTCCTCTCTGTTCTTGGAATAAACTAAAATATCATTAATAAAGACAACAACAAATTGATCTAAGTATTGTTTGAAAATTCGGTTCATCAAATCCATAAAAGCTATGGGAGCATTGTTAAGCCCAAATGGCATTACTAAAAACTCATAATGGCCATATCTAGTTTTGAATGCTATCTTTGCTACATCAAACTCCTTTACTCTTAACAAATAATAACTAGATCTTATATATATCTAGGAGAACACTCATACACCCTTAAGTTGATAAAAAAGATCATTAATCCATGGCAATAGATACTTGTTCTTAGCAGTCACTTTATTCAACTAATGGTAGTTTACACACAACCGAAGATTACCATCCTTTTTCTTCATAAATAACATTAGTGCTCCCTAAGGTGAAACACTAGGTCTGATAAAGCCTTTATCTAACAACTCTTGAAGGTTGATCTTTAACTCTTTTAGCTTTACTATAGCCATTTTATAAGGAGCTATAGATACTGAAGTAATGGCAGGTAATACTTCAATATTGAATTTGAGTTCCCATTTTGGAGGTAAATTAGGTAACTTTTCTAGAAAAACATCCATCAATTCTAACACTACTAGTATACTAGTCACATCTAAACTCTTCTTACTTGTGTCATATACATGTGCAAGATAAGCCTGATAGCTTTTTCTCACCATTTGTCTGGTTGTAGCTACTGAGATAACATTGGATAGAAAGTATGTCCTCTTACCCACTACTATAATCTCAGCTCTATTCTCATCCTTAAGAATTAACTGCTTTAATTTAGAATCAATTATTGCCTAATACTTGGACAACCAATCCATGCCTAATATTAGATGAAACTCATTAAATGGTAGTTCAATAAGATCAGCCATGAATTGGTGTCAATGCACTATTAAAAGACACTGCTTGTAAACTTTGTTTATTATGATATGCTGACCTAAAGGATTACTAACCAAAATCTCTAGGTCCATAAGTTCTGATTCTAACCCTTGGCCTCGTGCTCATGGTGTGCAAACATATGAATGTGTAGACCCTAGATTAATCAAAGCTAATACAGGTGACTTAAAGAGATAGAAAATACCTACTATGATGTCTAGCTTATCGACCTCCTCTCATGCCTTGATATCATACTGTCAGGCAGGAGCTTTGTGCTTAGCTTTAGACTCTACTTTGTCCCTCTAAGCTCCCTCTAGTTTATCTCCTCTATCTCCTCTCTGCCCTTTAATGGAAACTGGTGTGGATTTATGTCTACCCTCAGCTCTCTTAGCACAATCCTTATGGTAATGATCAGGTGAACCACACTCAAAACATGTCCCTTTCTTTTTCCATCAACATTCCCCTTTGTGTCTCTTATGGCATGTCGAACATTGAGGAATCTAGCTCCCTCTAGTTGTAGAACTAGGTGTACTATCTGCCAGTGACTATTGACTAGTCTTACCCTTATTCTGACTTCCCTAGATTGTCTTCTAAGATTGACCCTATTTCTATGATAGTTGTGGTGCTCTATACTGATTACCTTAAAATCTCTTGTCTATCTACTGAGTAAAGCTAGATACTTCAGGACTAGAAGATCTCTTCTTCTAATTGTATTCCCTTTTCTCTTTCTTTACCTTATCAATAAATTAACAAACTGACACTAGTTGATTAAAATTTCTATTCTTCATAAGAACTACTTGTAACTTGATCTCCACATGTAACCTTTTCTTGAATCGCTTGCACTTGTTAGCCTCTGTAGTGATAGTATCCTTAGCATAGTGGTTAAGCATGGAAAAATCTTTGTCATATTCCCCTACAGACTTTAGCTCCTATCTGAGGTCCATAAACTATTGCCTGCATTCATCTAAGTAAGCCTTAAGTATGTACTTCTTGTAAAACTCATTAAGGAAAAAGTCACAAGTCTGATCCTTTTTTTATTTATATTCTATTAAATCATCCCACCATTTTGAAGCTTCTTCTTGAAGTAAAGAGGTGGAAAAAATCACTTTCTTAGCTAGCATACAAAGCATCTATTAAATTATTTTCTCTGTGCAATCTAGCCAATACTCAACTATCTTAGGGTCCACTTCACCCTTTCCCTTAAAATCCTCTGCTCCCATTATCTTGACTCTTTCCAAGTAAGTTTTTTAGAGAGCCAAGGGAATTTCCTATTGCTATGGTGTAGGCGATAGAGCATCTATTATAGCCTATCTCAATAATTGTAGCATCTCCTATACAAAGGCTGGTAGACCCTAGGCTATTGATGATGCTTGTCTAGCAGCACTCTTAGACATGGATGCCACTCTATTAGACTCCTATCCCATATACATAGAAGCATGTCCTTCATCCTCCTCTCGTAGAGCATCCACACTAACTATAGGCATAAGAATAATTAATAAGCCTTGGTATCATTAAATTATGTTATGTATAGACATGACCCTTACAACACTTTTATATTACCTAGGAATGCCTAAACCGAAGCACTAATACCACTAAATGTGACACCTCTTACTTGGTCCGATCGAAGTACCTGATTAAAATGTGTTACATAATATGTTATCCGATCTTAACTTATATTTCATTATACTTTATTAATATTTCATCATTCACATTATATAAACCCATATAAATCTTTTTCCTTTTTAAAAATCATATTAAAGCCAAGTTATATGTCTAAAAATTAGGAATCCTTATGCTGAAATTTTGATAGTATAGCAACTGTACTGGGTACTATCCAAAATTTTTGAATTGTAACCTGTGATAAGAAAAAAAACTTCTATAATCTTTCTCATACATTTTCACCACTTTGTGATCTTTCTAATCACTCTAATATCATCCATACAATAACACAATCTCAACCTCAGGAAGTGACATCAAACATGACATTTTAGATTTATAGTTATAAACCCATTTATAAGATTACAAAATATTACATATTATAGCTTAGGCCCAAAACTATACATAACCACCATAAGAGTGCACCTTCCTATAGTCTATACATTACATAATTTATGTACATTATCAAAATATACCAAGAAGCAAAGTCTGCTCTTGCTTGTCTGGATATCCTAAGGCATTGCTCAATTGTTCTTCTTACTTGCATATTGCAAACAAAATGATGTGCTAAGCTAATTGCTTGGTGGTGTAATCGAAACAATTATTACAAGTAGTCATGTAAGTATGTTTATTCTAAAAAAATGTACATGGAAATCAATCACCTTCATAAAAGATATATTTATCCTATTTCATGTTGTGTATATGTACATCATTTTATATAAATATTAGCAACTTTAATCACAAATATGAATTCACACATATCATCATCATCATACATACAACTCACAATTCATAAATAATGCCAGCAATTATATATATCTCATAATTACATTACTACACCATTCACAATTATAATTAATATTATTATTTTATTCTCTATAAATACATTATTTACACACTTAAAATTATGTAGTGCATAAATTATCATATTTACTATAATTGAATATTTATAATTATTTTTATGTTACCCATTTTTATGAGAACATTAAAAACCTATGGATAATGGGATTCTTCTATCTAGTGGCCCCGTAGGACTTAAATGATTACTGCACTAACGTAGACCTGTGTAGTGGTCCCGTGGGACCTAAGCGACTGATGCACCAGTATAGACCCGTGTAGTGGCCCTATGGGACCTAAGCAATAGTTGCACCTATGTAGAAGCCTAAAATCATCAAAATAGATTTTTGGGTCAGATTATGAGTGGACCTGTAACTAACATCAAGCATCGATATGCCTAGGCAGCTACTATATATCCCTAGTTGATTGATCAACCTATCCACCTCTAAGTTGTTGCTCAAACGGGTTATTTTTATATTTCATTTTTTTAATCAGAATAACTTAATATTAAAATTATTCATTTAAATGTTATTATCATGTCAATTTAACATTAGCGAGAATATTATTTAATTCCCTTACTTTGGCATATAAGCTCTAAATCATGTGCCTTAATTATCTACATATGCCTTGCATTTCCTATATTGTGCTTTTACTTGCAATTTGACATTTTTGTTTTCATTTCTTTCCATTGAAAGCACACATCGTAAATTTTAGGTTCATATAAACTAATATCAACTGATATATGTTCATTAAGATATTTAAGCCATTTAATCACTACATGTATGCACTTACATTATAAACATACTTTATATCTCAACATTTCATCATTTATACCAAGAAATAACTATGCTATATATATATATATCATAATCTAGATATTTACATTATTCAAATAGCCATTCAATATAACCATAAACACACTTAAAGTATTATTCATAATAGGACCTTAGGTTAGTGCTTTCCATTTTATAGATATATATCTAACATTTTTTATTAAGTATTATATTATGGTAGTTTACCATACTTATCACCTCTTACACAATTCTACACATAAAGGTTTTTTACCATTTACCATGTATTTATAAACATAAATACAAC
>CANXYI011921008.1:0-10415 GCA_948208565.1 Hura crepitans | reverse complement strand
ATAAGTCTCACTCACCCCTCCCCCCACCCTTTAATGGGGTCCTCAAGATTGTGGTTGTTAGCCTAATTCTTCTCCCTCAATCTTTGGTAAAATCATTCCTTTCTTTACTCTCCCTTAATCTTTCACATCAATTTTTGATATCATATCTATAAATTATTCAATTATGCCTTTCCTTTAAGTTTTTTAATCTCAATTTTTTTTATTATTGTATTGAATTACCATTATTAAACAGAAGAATAATATTCTATTCCTCATATTTTAAATTTTTTTTCCAAAGAGTTATATAGAATAAAATTAAAATTCAAGAGTTTAAAGAGAATCAAAATTCAGTTGAACAATTCAATTAAATGGTATTTATTAAAGTGTTCTAATTTAAAAAAAAAAATCAATTCATATCAGTATATAGGCAGCACTTTCTCTAAAGTGGCTGCAATAGTCCCTTGCTCTCTATATTGGGCACTTTGGAAAAGCTAACCACTACATCACCATCCATGTAGCTTTGTTGAGGGTAAGTGGTAGCAATATAATTGGGTTTACAATGTGGATGGATAGGATGAAGAGATGTTTGATTGGACTAAGTAATTGTTAAAATAATGGAAAAAAGTTATTCTAGTTAAAGAAATGATTCCCATCAAGAACAAAGTTACATGTTTTATTTTGTACTATGTTAATGTTATAAATGCTTTTTTTTTTTTTTTCCCTTCTTCCCCCACTTTTTGAAAGTTCTCACATTCTCACAGTGAAAATGACATGATTAGAATTAAGATTTGGAATTGAAAGGTGACTCTACAAAGAATCAGACACATTGGACCAAAATAAAATTATGAAATATTTGGAAATATTTGCCACTTTGGAATGCAATATAATTGTGCCATCAATGATCCATTTGCTCATATTGGGCCTACCGGTGATGGACCATCAAGAGTTTTTGTCCCTTTAAAATTGGACCCTGTTTGGAGGATAATGGTCCTAAAATAGCCTATTTATTATTTCTTATTTTATAAAATCAAGAATATAATCTAATACCACATGAAGGTATTATTCTATTTCTTTTCTTTTGTGCTTTCCAAGTGACATGAACTGGACTAACACCACTAACCAGTGTGTCTAATCCTTTTATTTTTCCATATTTTCAAGTGTTGATGGAGGATCCATTGCAAATTAAATAAAAAGATTGCAACAGTTATATATGAAAAAAGAAAAGTTTTTTTTAAAAAAAAAAATCAATCAATCACATACATTTTGGATGGCTCAAATTGCTTTGGAAATATGAATGCACTTTCCTTTATGATTTTTGTATTTTTTTGACGAGTTGAAAAATCTTAGATCTTTTGTACCCATTATAGAAGCAGATGCCGTTGCTATCAATTGACATTACCATAAGATACATTTGGGAGATGTCATTTCAGTTTTTTTTGTCTTCTGGTAGAATTTTCCATGAAGTCCTGAAAATCTAACAAGCAAGAAAGAAAAATAAAATAAAGAGATAATGTTTATATTCAAGATTATTTTTCTGTTACTTGAGTTGCATTCAGAATTAGAATTGTGGCTATCATTATTATTATTTGGGTAGTTGGGTGGAGGCTATCCAATTATTTAATTTTTTTATTTTATTTTAGAAGAAAAATTAATTATAATATATAATAAAAAAATATAAATAAACATTTAAGACCCAACAAAACAATGGGCCAGAGTGTACAAACAGACAGGTCTGACTAAAATGATTGGGCCTGAAAATGGGCTCCACCATGAGTCTGATCATCTATCTGCCCAAATTTAATACAGGGATTGGGACTCTGTTTCAGTGAAAAGACTTCTCTATTGCGTATAGTATACATAGAAATGAGAAGGCGCACAGGCTGTTACCCATCCCCACCTCCCTTTGTCTCTTCTCCCGCCTTTCTTCTTTACAGTCTTGGCTCTCCACTTTCTAGGGATTGCATTATTCTCTCTTTTTTTTTTTTTTTTATTTTGATTAAAAATTTAGGTTGGAATTATTTTATTTTATTTTTTTAGTAACATTCGATTGAGCCGATCACTATACGCGTGATATTTTATTTTATATCTTGAAATTCAATTGGTTCATGACTGAATTCTTTTAATGAAAATTTATATTCAAAGGGTGTGCTTGAAGAAGTAGAATAGAAAAATGTAAATAGTGAAGAAAGAAAATATAAGAAGGCAAATGTAAATGAGTGGGAGTGAGCATGAAAAGAACAAATCATTGGTGGCCATGCAAAATGAGAACAGATGAAGAAGAAGAAGTGTCAATAAATTACATGTGTCTGAAAAATTATGGAACATGGGTGTCGGTGTAGCAGACACAGCACAACTAATAATTTCTCAATTTTATTGTTTATATTGGTTAATATCTGCTCATTTCCAATCTTGCCTTGGATATTTAATTATTTTTATATACGTCAAAAAAAAAATCTGTACTCTATACATATCCTACGTAAAACAGCCTGTGCAAGTATATACAAAAAATACTATTCATGTTTTCAATTTCGTTTACATGTCTAAGAAAATTAATTTAAAAAAAAAAAAACTATTGGTTGAGTTGACCCTAGCTCAATCTGGGCTTGGCATGAAGTATATAAGGCTCAAACTACGCAGACACTTCTGCAGGCTATCAGGCTCATTGCAAAGGCCCAGAAGTCTTCACCTTGCACGGAAATGACTGGTAAGTTAGCAACTCTCCCCCCAAAACCCGCCGTCCTCCGTTCCATAAATTAATTTCTAAAAGTTTACATTGCATTAAACTTAAAAATATAATTATACATAGTTCATTAATACTTTAAATTTTGATTTGAATGAAGGCTAATTGTTTTTGAAATTAAAACGTCTCTAAAAGGTTCTAATTAAATTAACATAATGTTTCCTGTGATGCACAAACTAACAATTAATTCAAATATACTTGCACAAAAATCCAAATTTCTTGTTAAAATGGGTGCTATCAAAAGTAGTTTGCATCTCACTACAAGGATCGATCTCTTTGCGACCCGTAAGTCCTATGAGCTTATCATTAAGCAACAACAAAGGACATTTATCAGTCAAGGATGAAGCATCATAAGACAGTACTCTTTGTACCTTTGTTGGGGATGTAAAATATGCCTTGATGCTTTATCTAGATGGCAGCAGATTCTCTGAATGAAATGCATCCAATTGCATTGATGTCATTCTTTTTTCCTTGTCAAGCTTGGTAGCTCTTGCAGCACTGCCACTGCTCGTTTTCTTGCTTCCGAATCAGGAGGTTCATATCTTCTAGCATTCAAACATGGAAAAGGAAAGTCCATCCTTTGCCATCTCAAACTCTTATTTGGCCAAAAACCAGCAGAAAAACGCATTTTAAAGGTAGATGGACCTAAAAAGTTGCTATCTTTTGATATTTTAACCTTCTTTCCTGGAGGATTTGAGGCAGATGCTGCTTCAACTGCTAATCTTTCCTCGCAAGCAGTGATTGCTAACGAAGAATCTCAGTTCTCCAATTGAAGGCGAGCTTTCCCATTGACATCTTTCACCGAAAAAAAACTTACTAGCAATTTTCCTGGCTCTCAGTGAGTGTAACAAAAGGGCGTGCTCTGCCACTGCCACAACACAACCAATGCGAAATATTGAACGATACTTTTTCAATGACAGCCATTAGGTTCCGTTTCTGGACAAACCCAACTTCCTTCTCGACATCTCTGAGGAGAAGACATTGTTGCTTTTGTGATTCCATGATGGATTTAAGATGCAATACAAGAGTTGTCTTCTTCCTTAATTATTCTTTCAAGTTCATGAACTCCAGGTATATCTTCCTCTTGGGCCTTTTTCCCCCACAAGATATTTGCTTCATTGGAACCCACATAGCACATGATTCTTGAAATGGGATGCGAGAACCCAATGCGCAGGCATTATTTCATGTAATAAACGGAAGGATTTAAGTGACTGTTGTAAACAATAACAGGCGGATTTTCTATGCATTTGGGATAAATAAAACAGGTCTAGTTGGGCAAATGGCAAAGAGAATAAAAATTCAAGACAAAACATCAAACACTCAGAATGCAAAATTGATATGGTTGTCTTGTCACTCGAAGCAAAATAAGCAGCTAACTATCAACCTCTAACTTCTAAATTTCCGAGAAAACAATCAGAATTGCATGTGAAAATCTATGCTTACAACATTTAAAACAACCATCTTATACCACATTAAACTCAGGTCTGTCCATTCAAGAAAGTGAAATAAAAGGCCCTGAAACTTGAATTAGCGTGTATATATACATAGCATTGGAGTTGGACCGAACCATACTTGCGATTTACACGACATTCTTGGACCCAGCCTTGTAATACATGGGGCTTAATGGGTTTAACTTAAATATGGTCTATTTCCAAATTTTTTAACTGGCCATGCAGATAAAGCCTGCTGTAACCCAAGACCATAATCATCTTTAGCGTTTGTAACTGGAAACCTTAGTTCTATTGGTTTTACGTAATTGAAAGCTGAGTTAAAATTTTGTCAAGGAACTCATTTTATTTTCCTGGTTGTGCTCTTATTTATAACAAACGAATCAAATCGCAATTTAAAGAAAAAAAAGAAAGAAAAAAAGAAAGATGGAGCATGTTGTGCGCATTATAACATTCAGTAAAATAGATATACAAACACAGACAATTCCTTTTTGCTACATTTTATTTTCAATCAAAGTCCCAACAAAGAACAGAAAAGTAAAATACCAGGAACTTTGCGAAAAATAAGCAGGTTTTTGCATTGAAGAAGCACTTTACAGCATCTTCACATATGTACACAGAAAATGACTACAGTACTTGCAACTCCCTGCAATGCTACTAGTTCTAGAACAAACTAAGTATCCATGATTGAATCCTCACTTCGCACAGTTAAATCCTGTTTGCCTTCCTTTGAACTTTTGTATATACTTGTATAGAAATGTTCTTCCATCAACTTGCTGCAAATTCAATGCAAAACAGAAATCGAACAGCTGCATCAAGCATTAAAACTTCGTTTATCCAAGATGGAACAAGAGCTCAGTTATCTACGTGTGGTGGGATTGATAGGATTAAGCAATAGAGTCAAATATTAAGCAGTATAAACTTTTCTTTTTGATCTTCAACAAGCATTATATAATGAATGCTACTAGAGGGATATACTGCCCTCAAGTCCCTAATGGATTGTCTCCAAAACATCAGTATGCAAATAGCATCGTGAATTAATTGGAAACATAATTACAGATGTAATAAATAAAGAGTAAACAATTGCTAGCTTACATTTTCCAGCTAAATTTGCAGGAGCCTAGGCCTTCTCCTGTTCAGGTTTGGGTTCAGATAGACTAGGATGTTCCAGATATAACTGCACAGACAGGGGCTCGCTACTCATTGATTTGATTGGGGTTATTAAAGGAGGTTGTTGCCATTGCTTTGTGTCTGTTGGGATCCATAACTCTGCTTCCTTGTTTGTACTAACCTGAGGAATGGATCGAAAGTAGGCTGTTATCTCCCACCTGCAATCTGGTAAAAAAGAGAAGTTTAAAGATCTTCCATGATCTCATAACAGCCATTGGTAATCACATTAAGCATAAACATTAACCTAAAAAGTGTAATCATCAAGTAATTCAGACCAACTAAATGCAAAACACAGCGCTTAACTCATGCAACATTTTGTTTCTTACCTCGCGGGAGAACCTTGGTTAGAGGCCTCGAGACAGAAAGCTTCATTAAAAAAGACCTAAGAGTGAATTCAAGGCCACCTTCTTCCACTTTCAAGCCATAAGACTGGTTCACATTGAGCTTAAAAATGAATCTCTCCACTGGGATGTTATCAGTGCTAAAAAAGATAACTGCCACTCTTTCGACCAGTCCCTATTTTGGGTTCATCAAAATTTCATAACACACGAAAAAATAATTACACAGAAACATGCTAATCCCGAAAAAAGAAGCAAGATCATTAAAGCTAAGGATTCTAGCTCAAGACCCTACATTGGCCTCGCATAACATGGAGCAGAATTTTAATCTCAACTGAGAAAGCCATCAACAGCAAAGAGAAATAAAATTACTCTATTCCCCCGCAAACATTTATGAAAAAGAAGTCTTCTTCACTTCAAACGGTGAACAAAGATTTCATTTGTTGGTTTTTAAAACCAAATTAAAATACAATTGAAGCCTTGAAGGGGTAAAAATCCAACCTTTTGCACAAAAGAATGAAGCCCAGCAACAGCGGAGTGAATATAATCTCTGAGCTCGGGGTGCTTAGCTCTCTGTACTACTACATTCAGATACCTCCTCCTTTCAAATGCACCACTGGGATATATTCCTTTGAGGAATACTATTGATGTTATTGCTACCTCTAAGAATTCTAGCAGTATCCGAGCCGTTTCCTCTTCGAATTTGGAGATAAAAGATGGTAAGAAAAGGTAAAACAAAAAAAGAGAGAAAGAGAATACGAGACAAACCTTTAGGAGATTGACTCTCTCTGCGTTCCATGGCGAAGTGTAAAATATCAATCAGAGTGATAATTTCTCTCTGTGATCCTTTGAAATTTCAAACAGACCAAAATCACCAAAATCTTTCGCGAATAGCAGAGACGCAGGAGAATACACCATTCCAGTTACAGTATTTATATTCCTTAACATCGGTATATTTTCAGAAAATTGCAAAAATGAGCTCAGTGGGCCTCATCGTGTAATACATTCGGCCCAACTCTAGTTTTAATGGGTCGTCAAACCTTGTGTGGCTCAGGCTTAAGCTATTAGACTGTAATCGTCTTCCTCCGAGTGCTAGGGTTTAGGAATTTAGTATCAGTAATAAGGAGGCTCCGGAAGTGTTACCAATTTCACCAGATAATCAGAAGGATGGATTCCGAGAATGGAGAAATAGAGGCGAAGGAAAAGCAGAAGCACAAAGGAAAGCACGACAAGCCGAAGCCATGGGACGAGGACCCAAACATTGATCACTGGAAGATTGAAAAATTCGATCCCTCTTGGAACGAAGGAGGCATGCTTGAAGTCAGCTCCTTCTCCACTCTCTTCCCTCAATATAGAGGTTTCTCCCAGTCCTGATTTTTCCGTCACGAATAACTAATTGTTATCAAATAGTTCCACTTATCCTAATTCGCGTCTTTTGCCATTCCTTTTTCAGAAAAATACTTGCAGGAAGTGTGGCCAATGGTGAAATCTGCATTGAAAGAGTTTGGTATTGTATGTGAGCTGAACCTGGTGAGTTTTTTAAATTACTGAAACCAATGGGTTCATATGCATGTTAGTTTTGTGGTAGTGGTAGTTTTGTTCATGGCTTCTTGCTGAATTACAAAATTTACGGACAAAGCCAAATTTATTAATTTGCTGAAACCAAAATTTTTTCCCTTTCCTTTTTCTTAGTTTTTACTTCATTACCATCAAATGGATCGATTAGGATATTAAAAGTTTGGCTTTCCATATTCAGTGAATTACGTTACCAGACAAGTTCAAGATTTCCAATTTTCTTGTTTTCTTGCTTGCATTCTTTTCTGTTTTATATGATTGTCTGAATGAGCTGTTGTTTATTTGCTTGCTTGTTGCTGATCAGGTTGAGGGCTCCATGACAGTTTCGACTACTAGGAAAACTAGGGACCCATTTATCATTGTTAAAGCTAGAGATCTCATCAAGCTTTTATCAAGAAGTGTTCCTGCACCTCAGGTACAATCATCTTCTTTCTTATTTTTAGCGTTTTCCTTTCTGTGTTTGTTTTCTGAATCTTTAAAATATTTAACATTGATAATCTGACATAAATGCAATTGTGTTGCAATATAGTTAGAATTATTGGGAAGGATAATACTCTGTTAAATGATTCTTAATGTTAATCTAAAATTTGATATACTGATATAACTGCTAAAGACAAAAATTGTTGGAATACTCTGTGTTGTTCTGGGTCATCTACACAATATGAGCAGTTGATTCATAGTTACGTCTAGACATATTAAAGGTTAAAGTTCAGAACACAAAAGGTATTTATTGCTAAAATGATTTGGAACAACTTATTTATTGTTGACTTAGAGGTCATGCAGGGTAGGAAGAAAAGATTAAAAAAACATTCTTCCTTAATTTTATTCCTATTCTGAGTTAATATCATCCAATGATTTCTAGCCTTCGTAGCCTGTTAATGGCTTAACCATGCTGTGTATTTTGCATATTGGATAGTTGCATATAAGTGTTTAACTCTTGTGTCCTAGTGCTTGACATTATTCATGTGATAGGCAATCAAAATTCTGAATGATGAAATGCAATGCGACATCATCAAGATTGGCAACTTGGTTCGCAATAAGGTATTTATTGCTGAAATCATGTCTTAGTTAGCTGACTATTCTATCTTTGTCCACTCCTTTTGTTGTAGATGACTTAGATTTTTTTTTTTCCTTTCCATATCTCTGTTTATCCTTTTCTTCCCTTCAGTTATTTTTTTTTTCTTCCTTTTCCTAGAAACCAAAATAACCCTTTATCTTTTATTAGATGCAGAAGTCCAAAACTTAGCCTTAAAAAATTTTCTGCCATTCTGCATCTGTAAAAAAATAGATATTCAAGTCTTCAAGGCACATCAAAATTTCTGTTCTTGCTTGCAGGAGCGATTTGTTAAACGAAGACAGCATCTTGTGGGCCCCAATTCTTCCACTTTAAAGGTGTGGTCAGTTTTTCTTATTATTGTAGCTTCTTAAACCCTACAAGTCCAATTCACAACACATAAAAAGGAAGCCAATTTGAAGATGACTCAAGTATGTATGCTAAGAGATTATTATTTAGTTCTTTCATGGGCTTATTATCCAACATTTGCTGGGTGCAGGCTCTTGAGATTTTGACAGGCTGTTACATTTTAGTTCAGGTAATTGTTTCTCCTCATCGTTTTTTGATAGTCAGATGAGAGACTTTTATTGCATAGTAGGTGAAGTACCATATGGTTCAGATTTATGTAGATTCATCTTATTATTGAATAGGGAAGTACTGTTGCTGCAATGGGTTCATTTAAAGGCTTAAAACAAGTCAGAAGGATTGTGGAAGACTGCATACAGAATAAAATGCATCCTGTATATCATATTAAGGTGCATTTGCTAATATTTTTCACCTGAAAGGCTTGTTTCTCTATTTGTTTTCCTACGTTTGATTTTTCTGTTTTACAGATCTTAATGATGAAGAAAGAGCTTGAAAAGGATCCAGCACTTAAAAATGAGAATTGGGACAGATTCCTTCCAAAGTTTAAGAAGTAAGATATCGTTTACGTTTACACTTGTTTAGTTACTCTTTAGCTTCTTTCGCAGATTTTTTATATTCATATTTGACAAACATGTAACGTTTTCAGGAAAAATGTCAAAACAAAGAAGGTTAAGGGCAAAGAAAAGAAGTCGTATACACCATTTCCTCCTCCTCAACCACCTAGCAAGGTGAGATAGCACTCCTTTTTTCCAAAATGTACAAGTTTCCAGCTAGAGATACATCACATTAACTCATCCCTGAGATTCTCTTTAAGCCATGAAATTTTTTTGGCATCATGTTTTTTTTATAATGAACTATTCTTACCTTGTTTATTATATTTTTGCTAAATTTGTTGTTCTGTCTAAGCATGTGCTTTCAGAGTCCGATATTATATTAACTGTCAATCATCAGTTTGATTGATATCTTAGGTTTTGTAGATGCTTGTGCCTCACGATTAAGTTGTCTATGACTAAACTTAATTTTAATAGTTAGAGCTTTTACTGTTGGCGCCCATTTGTTTCATAACGTCTACAGGTTGATATTGAGCTGGAAACGGGAGAATACTTTTTGAGCAAACAGAAGAGACAGGCAAAGAAGTGGCAAGAGAAACAAGAGAAACAGGCAGAGAAAACAGCTGAAAACAAAAGAAAACGAGAAGCAGCATTTATTCCTCCTGAGGTTGTTTTCTAAATTTTTATCAGCCACTTTTCTGCTTATTTGTGTACATCTTTTGCCCCTTTTATCTTCCTTTTGCGAGAATAACCTAAATCATGAAACTTTTTGGATACTGCAGGAACCCAAAAGGGAGGATGCGAAATTGATTGAGGATAAAAATAACGATGTGTCCGCTATAGCTATGTCTATTAAGGTATTAGTCTATATGTATATATATACATATATATAAGAATACTGTTTGTTTTATAAATGAGGTTGTTATCTATGTTGATGAATAATGTGCTTGTGTGGTCTGATTTGCAGAAAAAGGCCAAGGATTTTGGGAAGAAAAAGGCTGTTGAAAATGTCAATGCAGAAGAGTATATTGCTGCTTCAGGAGAGGCTCCTAAGAAGAAGAAATCCAAGCGTGTTTAGTCTACAAAAATGATAATATTGTTAAATTTTTTGGCTTAGCTAAGTGAGAGGAAATCGTGCGTGGTTGAGTTGAAATGTAGAAATTCATATTTTTCTAGCCAACGTATTAGAATAGG
>CANXYI011920959.1:0-12044 GCA_948208565.1 Hura crepitans | reverse complement strand
CTACTCTTTGCACCAGAAAAGGTGACAAAAATACTTTCAGTATAACTGTATGCTTAATTGAAAAGGGACTGATAAAGGTTACAATATACAAAGGCATCTTATAAGGGCATAAATAAGATCTAAATTCCGAACCTTTCTAGTACAGAAGATCAGAGGTCTTAGTGTAGAGGCCTGGTGGCGACTCCACAAACCACTTTTATCCCTAGTAAAAATATCATAGTCTCTACACTTATGTTCTATAAGGGTATCTCACCATTTTAATGCTTCTTTTAGGAACAAAAAGGTTACACATATCAAATACTCTTTAAGGGCACACCTCAGTTGCTACAAAATCTAAACATTCTCTCTAGCTAATATTTTTTCCTTTGTAGGATCATCTAATCCCTTATCAAAAAAGTCCTTGGCCCTCATCTTTTCAATCATCTCTAGGTATGTATTTGTGAAAGTTTGTAAGGCTAGTGGTTGCACTAGTGGTAAAGGTGGAACAACTACTATAGTAGCTTGTCATTAGAGTTTGAACATCTATTGTAATAAGGTAGGTTATGCTTAAGCAACCTATCCAGCAACATTTGGAGCTAATGTCCCTAAACAAGAAGGCTCACTAATTTGTGGTTGGTGTATGACTTTCTACTTCTTCAACACTACCTTAGGGTGTAGATTCACACATTTTTTATCTATAGAAAAAGGGAACATATTATAACCCTTATTAGTTTCTAATTATGTGACATATGATTTTAAACTCTAGCATTTATATGTGACTCTTATGTATTAAGGAATGGCTGAATCGGAGCCTTGATAACACAAAATGTGGCAACCCTTACACGTTTGGATCATCATACCTAAAAAAGGAGCGACACACATACCGGTATCCAAATGAACTTTATTAAAAATGCATATAATTTAAAAATTTTTCTAAAATATTAATAATTTATTCTCCTTTAAAATCTTAACCTATTAACATAAACCTTATTGGAGTTTTTAAAATAATTTTATAATTATTCTATCAATAGTCTAGCGACATAATACCTGTAAAGGGATAGTATCCCAAAAATAAATAGTAACCTATAAGTGTAAAAACATTTATATAATTCATTCAACATCTTTTCAACCAATTTGGATTTTATTGATCCACCCAAAAACATTAACACAATATTCTCAAGAAACATGCATTTCTAAAGCATAAGCATAATAAAATCTAATATAAACCATTTAGATGTGTGTTACAAAAGTAAATACATTTTATTAATAGTTACAAAATATTTCAAAAACTAGTTTAGGCCTAATTCCTTTTATACAACAAAAGAGTGCACTACTATCATGACATCTCATAACTTACACAAAGGAAATCAAAATACTAAAAGAATTATTGTACCTTAAACTGTGAATCTACTATGGCATTTAGCTTTTATCTATATCCTTAACCTACGCACTGCAAAAACAATGATGCACTAAGCATAAAGTGTGGTGGTGTATTCAATATAGCATGTACGTACTTGCATACAAGCATTTATTATCATAAGCAACATACTTTAATCAATATCATACATATCATAAACATGTCATACATACTTTAATCCATACCATGCAATTTGTTACATCAAAAGAATACATGGATACCACAAATCAATAATGTAAAATTCATGTTATGTGAACAACATTTAACTATCGTTAGTATGTCACTCACATTATGTAATCAAAATCCAACTATCATCTTAGCATCACTCATTCATACATGTTGTAACATGTGCACAAATTATTGTCTCACTATGAGTTATTTCATTATAACCATAATTACATTAAATTTTGATTAATCCATTTGCCCATTTATAAGAGACAAATACTTAAATATAGATAACGAGAGTTGGTGACTAGAAAGGTCTCACACAGTGACCACAAAGGTCATAATATGGTGGCTCAAAGGTCTTAATATGGTGACCCATAGGTCTTAATATGATAACTTGTAATGACTCAAAAATCTAACTCTCGTGAATAGTACTTCTTAGGGTGAATAGTGTTGCTTGAATCACACTAAGCATATTGACGTGAAATATTAATTACAAGAGAATTTTAGGCAAACTTTGAAGCCAATCCGAAGTAATTCGAATGGTTAAAAATGCTAATAAAGATTTTACGATACTGTCTTATGAATAGTGCTGTAGGCAAAGCTGAACCGCAAAATAAATAAAAAGTTGCTCAAAATATTTTGAAAATATTACAACCTAATGCTCAAATATTTTGAATAGACCAATGGCTTTGGAATTGAAATTTTATGAGTTCGAAAACTATTTTTACCCAATTTTTGAGATAAAAAATAGATTAATATTTCGAGTTATTGTAAAAATTTTGGCATGATATTTTGAGAGGATTTAAGGCTTGAATTTATGGAATTTTAGAGATAAGAATAGAGGAAAACCGACTTTTCTATCGGTTACAATAATTTTTTGAAGTAAAGAAAATTATTATTTTTGAAAAGTATATAAAGGGCATTTTTCTTGTCCTCCCATATGTAAACAACATCACCATCCTCCTCCTCCACCATTAAAATTCTGCCCACTTCTCTTCCTTTCCCTTTCTTTGTGATTTCTCTCTTTAGAAGGATCCACGATGCAAGGTTACACCTAAAATGATGAGCATTTTGAGATGAGTCCATAGACACTAAAATCGTCTGGAACGGCAGAGTATTTTGGGAGAAAAATCGAATAGAAAACTGATGTAAATAGTAACTTTCTCTCTCTCAAGTTTTCTTTTTCAATAAATTTTTTTTTCATGGGTTTTTTAGCATGTTGTCGAGCATATATCTAGGCTCGAAATATTTTTGTGACTTTTAGATTATTTTATATTATTTATTAAAGTTTGTACCCTTTTGTATTCCTAAGCAAAACAATAACCTGAGCCTTCCGAGGTAAGGATAAGGTTCAAGGGTCTCATATGACCTTCTTAAGTAAGTGTATTCACTTTGATTTGGCTTAAATACTCAATTAATACATTATGTATATTATGCCATACATGTAATGAATGGAAATAAATGCTTAGAAATTGAAATAAATGTTATAAAAATTATTTATGACTTATGACATGATAAGTGCTTGATAAATGATATTTCGGTGTGATCATATGAGATAAAAATTATAAATATGTTATTTTATGCTATAAATGCTTTATGGGAATAAAAACCTAACAATTCCATATTAGGTACTTATTCTAGAATTACGTGTGTATAGTATTTCATGAATGGAAATATGTATAATAATTGAAATCAGTGTTAGAATTCCATGAAATAACTCGTTATGCCTATGAGTGGCATTATGCCTAATTGAACCATTAAGCGCACCAATGTGCATACGGGTGTTCTTATTGATATGAGATGTTGTGTGTGCATGAATGCAATATGTTGCTATGCTTAAAATGGATTTTTGACATACGATGGATATATATGTGTGATATATGCATGATGAGGCATGATATGGTTAATTGAAGGCAAGTATGGAGAATTGCCATGATATGAACATTTGCATTGATATTTATATCTTCATGTAAAATATTGAGATGTTGAGTATTCAATGACATTATGCCTTGGGAAATGGATCTTATGGGTGTAATGGACATCAATAGGCCTAAGTTGGCCATTTGTAAATATGTAGGCCATGCAATGGTGCATTAGGCCAATAATGATTTTTATGTTAATATAATAAAATGAAATGTGAAATTGAGTAAATTGACATATAATGATATGTTTAATAATGCCTATATAATTAGACAACCTAGTTTGGATTGGTTGACT
This sequence comes from Hura crepitans, assembly GCA_948208565.1. Classification (NCBI taxonomy): domain Eukaryota; kingdom Viridiplantae; phylum Streptophyta; class Magnoliopsida; order Malpighiales; family Euphorbiaceae; genus Hura; species Hura crepitans. The sequence goes on along the minus strand of CANXYI011920959.1, from coordinate 8,263 downwards.
GGTCAACTAGGAGTGTAGTGGCTGCTAGCATACCTTCAGGTATAAAACCTTTGGGTCATTGATTTACGTGTTGACAGGCAGGAGAGCCTTCGAGCCAAAGATTTACTTGTTGATATGCATGAGAGCCTTTGAGCCTAAGTTTACTTACTTATGTGGTATGAGAGCCTTTCGACTTAAGTTTACTTACCTATGTGGTATGAGAGCCTTTAAGCCTAAGTTACACATCTTCGTGTGTAGAGAGCCTTCAGACCTAAGTAATTCTATTATCCAATCTTGTTTAGTTGTCTTTTGGATATGGGCATCGGTTAAATGATGAAAAAAGCTTTAAAAGGCATAAAGTAAGATTATTTATTAAATGGCATTATTATGTGATATGTGGCATAGTGTGATCAAATGACTCGAAATTGGTTTTGAGATGCTTAAATGTGTTGATTAATACTTATATGAATAATTATGGTGATTATATATGTATACATCTTGAATTAACAATATGGACATTCATAAGGTGCATAATGGCACTTATTACCGAAAACAAGTATGCTATTACTCTTTGTGATATATGAGTTCTATATAGTATTTACTATGCCTTATGGTCTAAAAAATGGTTATTTCATGATCATTGTGATCTATGGCATATTTGATGGCTAATAACTGTAACCTTTAGTAAGTAATGCATTATGTCAATTATATGGTGGTTATTTGATATTTTAATAATGCCTTGGTAAATGTGCCATTAAATAGATTGTTTATATTTGTAATGTGCATATAGGCATTTAAGTCATCTAATATGCATAAATATGATACTAAATCTAAAAATGATTTATGATGAACATAATTTATGAAAAATTCATGTTGTGATTCTTTTAAACCCAAATTGGTTGTGAACATATATAATATGCTATCATATGCCTTTTTACAAGTTAAAGTGATTACGCCATAAAGTGAAAGCTTAGCATATTGCTTATTTGCAATGTGTTGGTAATAATGCAGCAGATTAGAACCCAAGCATCAAATAGAAAAAGACACAAAGATAACCCCTACATGGGTATTTTTGTATTCTTTTTGTAATAGTAATGATAATGTAAATGTAATGTCTAAGTAGTCTAAGTGCTCTTGTGATCTCGGAGGGATTGGGTCTAATCTGCATTTGCAGTGGGGTTTTGTATTAAATAATATAACTGTGGATTATACTTTCCTATTTCTTACATGTTGTGTGTGATCATTATTAAGTTGCATGTGAAAATGTTTATTGTGATTTTGATGTGATTTAGAGGGTTAAGAGGACCCTTGTGATTTTGATGTGTTTTTAAACAAGTAAAAGTTTGGGAAAGTGTCCTATTACAACCATTATGCTACTAGTTTTTTGACATGAGAACCCCAATATTTATGTTAATTTACATGCCAAAAATGTTTTCAATGTTTTAGTGCATTTCTAAGTCAAAGAATGTTTTCTTATATAAAAGTTTTAAATTTTAAGTGATTTTGGATAATGGAACTAGATATCATTTTTTGTGTGTGCATTCTCTATTCGAGTTTGGTGTACGGATCAGGTGGAAGATGCCACATAACTTATAAGTGTAATATGCCCTACCCATTCCAGAAGGAAATAGACAAAAGGTGTCACTTTACAGAGGTCAACCATCCTTTGATTTCCCTAGAAACCATTTGTTTAACACTTATCTCAATTTGACCAACTTTGACTTATCTTGACCATTTAGTGTTCACTACTCTATAGCATTTTATTACTGCCTATTTTAGTCTGTTAAAAGTCTAGATCATATATGTTATCCATTTGTAGAAGACTAGGTAGCATAACGGCTACTCGAGTCTAAAAAAAACTTTTCCTATAAGCAAAGCACTTCTAAAGCATTCCCACACCACAACTTAACTTCTACACCCTTCTAGTCCCCCAAAACAACATCAACATCACCCAAAAATACATAGGGTCTTAAAACCACAAACAAACAAGCAAAAGCATATACATATTTTCATTAAAAGTCTGATTCCATAGCCATTGAATTCACATATCTCAATTTTAAACTATACATGGACTATTGACTTTACACCTACTATAAATGAGTGACTGATTACTAAAGGCAAAAGAGTATAAAAAAGAATACCAAAAAGACTCTGGGTTAGCTACACCAGCTCTTGTTGAACCTAGATTTCTACATCATCTATAGCTTGCACATTGAAACACCAACACACTGAGTATTCACTCATTAGTGGAATAGATACAATAAAGTATGTCATACATGCAAACACAAATATAAGTCATGTACACACAGGCATAGGTATTGTTTAACATGGTCATGCAAGATATCACACTAGATGCCATTTACCCTATTCAATCATTTCCATTCCTTTTATTAGTCAAATTTCATATATTAAGTTCATGATTAAGTTCAATATAGTTTAGGCCTATAACAGATCGATGACACTTTAAGATACCGGATAGTGGGATTTAACTTATGTAATGGTCCACATTTTAGACCTCGGTAGTAGCACTTACCTCACTCAATAAGTAAGGATTAGTCCGCGGACCTCCTAATACAAGATTGGTAGATAGTAGTGATCAATCCGTAGACCTATAAATATATGCAAGTGGGATAGCAAGGATCAGCCCTATGGGACCCCCTAATACCTCGAGTCACGTCTCCAAAGCATGATAGGTGGATAGTAGGGATCAAACCCGTAGGACCTCCTAATATCCATAGATAACCAATACATAGTAAGGATCAGCACAAGTGGACCTCCTAATACCTAAGTGTGTAAGGTTTATCTCCAAAGCTCAGTGGCTACACCAACCATATCTAATAGACAATAGTGGTCCCAAGAGGACTAAATAGCCTAGCAGTTGCTAATTCCCTAGTTGATAAGTCAACCATTCCAGTGGGTGTCTAACTAATGGGCCAAATCACTATTCTTTAATTAATTATGATATCTACCCTCATTTTTACTATGGCTCATGTCAATCATGCTGATGGATTACATTACACACAACATTTCACATAAATTATCATTTGTAGCCTTTGGTCGCAAAATCACTATTCATTTGGTTAATTTTTAATATTGTCCCTTTCATAGCATTAAACATGCCACTCCAAAATTCATCATTCTTGCCTCATTTCTTAACATAAACTTTCATAAAAACATATCTCAAAATCATGCCACTAATGGCACCCATATAGATATCATATTCCTAGAAATCATTTATGTACCCATTACATGCTCAGTTAAGTCATTATTGGTTAAGTTTACAAACCATACATGTTTATACTATTACTCACTTTCCAAACACTATTTATACACAGTATTTAATGCTAATATTATGCCTAATATGCCATATGCATAACCACACATGCCATGCCATTCAAGTACACCATTCGGCCATACCATGTGCACACACATACACCTAGTTTCTTTTCACTAAAAGCATATATATCATGTTATTTTGACATTATTAACATAGTCATATCATTAATTTACATCAAATCCATACATAACACCATGAACATACATTTCCATAAATATGAACACATGTTAAATCATGCCAAAATACATGACACACATGAATTAAACCCATTCCACATACGTAGGGTGTGAAAACACCTTTTTACCCACCACTTTGGTGCCTAACTTGATGTTCTCCTTCAATGGTTTCCTTTTGCCCTAAACATACACAAATTTTACTTCGAAAAATTCCTCAAAAATCCTACATAACTCTAAATAAAAATCTAAAACCATAGAACTTCTTGAAATACTTTAAACTACTTCAAACAAAAATAAAAAAAATGGAATAACAACACTTACAACAAAAAAAAGGTGACTATTCACCAAGGTTGGATATCTCTTTGTACAAGCGAAATTTCTCAATTTTGTCACTTGAATTAGACTTTAGAGACCATGAAAGGTCTCATTCCTGTCTTTTTTGTGATTTTTTATGGTGGGAGGAGAGAGAAAGAGAACAAAAAAGGGAGGAGAGAGAAAGGTGGAATGGCATTGGGTTAGGAGGAAAATGGAGGAAGAAAATTTTGGTTCACACATATGACACCCGTCACATGTGTGGACCCTTATATAAGGGTAGGTGGATGGCTCAAGTCGCGACACATGGCGATGTAACGATTTATTTTCTCTTGATTTCCTTTTTAACTTAAAAAATTCACAGAAATTTGTCTAGACCTTTAAAAATACTCATATTAGTTTTAAAAGTCCTCCATTAATGTCTTTAAGGCCCATATAAAATTTCAAGTCAAAATTTCACTGTTGACTTTCAAGCAATATTCACCCGTTAGAATAAAATATTTAGAAAAAATACCAAACGACCTCAAAAAATTAACATTCATTCTCCATCATGTTAATTGCAAATTTTTAAGTTCAAGTTATGGTATTTTTAGGTCCGTCTAGGCACATCCTAGGATTCTCTCGGCACAACCTCATTTTATCTCCCCATTTAGTAGTTCTTAACTCAGAATGATTTATTGGTTCGGTTAAAATTTTAAATTCTTTCATTTTATCCATTTTCAGGCCCGTCAAAGTTTTATGACCAATACAACCCTTCTTAGCCTCATGAAGGTGCCCCAACTTGTCAAAAGCACCATTTAGGCTATGAAGGTGCTGTTCATAAAACTTTAGACATACGGGCATTACAATTCTTCCCCTTTTAAGAAATTTTGTCCTCGAAATTACCTAATATGAAGAGGTGTGGATATTGCACCCTTATTTTTTCCTGACTTTCCCATGTAGCTTTTGTCATGTTGTGGTGCCTCCATAACACCTTCATTAAGGGAATAAATTTGTTCCTCAACTACTTTACTTCTTTTGCCAAAATCTATAGTGGTTCTTCCTCATATGTCAAATTAGGTTGTACTTGTATCTCTTATGCTACTATCACATGTGATAGATCCAATCTGTATCACCTCAACATCAACACATGGAAGACTTCATGTATTTGCTATAGCTTAGGAGCTAATGGCAATCTATACGCCAAGGGTCCCACTCACTCTATGATCTCATAGGGCCCAATGTATCTGGGACTAAATTTCCCTTTCTTACCAAATCTGAGCATCTTCTTCCATGGTGACAATTTTAAGAATACTCGATCACAAACTTCATATTCGATGTCTCATCGTTTCAAATCACTATATGACTTTTATTGATCTAAAGCCGTTTTCAATCTATCTCTTATTACCTTAACTTTCTCCTCTTCATTTTGATTATGTCAGATTTGACAATATTACCATCTCCCATTTGACTCTAACAAAGAGGAGTCCTACACTTTCTGCCATATAAAGCTTTATAAGGAGTCATTCCTAAGTTAGCCTAGTGGCTATTGTTGTATGCAAACTTAGCCAATAATAGGTATTGATCCCAATTGCCTTTAAACTCTATTGTGTAGCTACGTAGCATATCCTCCAATGCTTGCATTACCTATTTTGATTCTTCGTCCGTTTAAGGATGAAATGTTGTGTTGTACATCAATCAAGTACCCAATGCCTCTGTAACTTTTTCCAAAACATGAAAGTAAACCTCAAGTCTCGATTTGAGATCATGGCTACTGGTACTTCGTGAAACTGCATAATCTCATTAATGTATAATCGAGCCAACTTCTCTAAAGGATAATCCATCTTTATTGGTATGAAGTGAGTTGTCTTCATCAATATATCTACTATCACCCATACAACATCACATCTGCTCCTGGTCAATGGCAACCCCATCACAAAATCCATATTAATCTTCTCCAAATTCCATTATGGGATCTCTATTGGATGTAACAATCTAGATGGAAACTGATGCTTTACTTTCAACTACAGATAAGTTAGACATCAACCTATATATTCTACTACTTCTACCTTCATTCCTAGCCACCAATAATTGGGTTTCAACCTAAGTTACATCTTTATACTTCCTAGATGCATAGAATACAGAGCTTCATGAGTTTCTTTCAAGATCTACACTATCAGTCCATCAACTTTTAGCATATATAACCTATTCTGATAATACAAGCTCCCATCATCACTTAACTCAAATCCTATCATCTTCCCCTTTTTAACCTTACTCATAGTTTACAACATATGTTTATCTCTATACTGAGCTTCCTTTATCTACTACCTAAAGTCAGATATAATCTACATTTTAGCCAAAACTGCATCTTCTCTTATGTATTCAACTCTGGCATGCCTAAGCTTTAGGGTAGCAATAAGCTTCCTGCTCAAGGCATCCGTAACCACATTCGGCTTGTTGGATGGTAATCAATCAAGCAATCATAATCCTTAATTAACTCCATCCATCACCGTTGTTTGAGGTTTAACTCCTTCTGTGTAGGTAAGTACTTCAATCTTTTATGGTCGATGTAGATGTAACACCTCTAACCATATAAATAATGCCTTCACACCTTCAATGCAAACATAATAGCAGCCAACTCTAAATCATGCGTGGGATAATTCTTCTTATGTGGCTTTAATTGCCTAAAGGCATATGCAATCACCTTGCATTCTTGCATCAATACACAACCAAGCTTGTTTTGTGAGGCATCACTATTTATCACAAATTCCTTCCCTTGTTCTTACTAAGTAAGGATAGGAGCTTTTGTCAATATCCTTTTTAATCTATTAAAACTAGTTTTACACTTATCATCCAACTCAAACTTCACATCCTTTCTTATTAATCGTGTCAAAGGAGCAGTAATCATCTAAAAGCCTTTCATGAATTGCCAATAGTATCCTACCAATCCCAAGAAACTCTAAATATTAAAAACATTCCTAGGAGTATTCCACTCTAACATAGCTTTAACTTTGCTCAAGTCCATTCTAATACCCTCAGCTAAGGCAATGTAACCCAAAAAGGCTACTTCTTCTAATGAAAACTCAGACTTACTCAACTTAGCATACAACTGCCTTACCCTCAAAGTCTGCAGCACTATCCTAAGTTGTTGTTCATATTCCTCTTGAGTTTTGGAGTATACCAAGATGTCATTAATGAATACCACTGCAAATTGATCTAAGTAACGATTGAAGATCCAGTTCATTAAATTCATAAAGGTTGCCAAGGAGTTAGTGAGCCGAAATGGCATCTCTAGGAACTCACAATTCCCGTATCAAGTTCAAAAGGTAGTCTTAGGGATGTCACTTTCTTTCATTCACAACTGGTGATATCCTGATCTCATATTTTTCTTGGAAAAGATGTTGGCACCCTGTAACTAATTAAAGAGATCATCAATCCTATACAACATATATTAAGTCTTAAATGTCACTTTATTCATTTGCTTATAATCAATACACACCCAGAGCGACCTATCTTTCTTCTTTCTAAACAACACATGTGTTCCCATAGTGAAACACTAGGCCTAATGAAGCCTCTATCTAACAATTCCTACAACTGCACCTTTAACTCCTTTAACTTTACTAGTGCCATCCTGTATGGTGTAATGGATACTGGATTCGTGCTAAGATATATCTCAATCTCAAAGTCTGACTCTCGATGTGGAGGTAATCCTAGTAATTCATTTAGAAACACATAATGGAAATTTAGATAGAACTAGTATCTAATCGAGGCTAGGGGTCCTGGCACTGGTATCTACCATAAAAGCTAAAAATACTTCACATCCCTTCTGAATGAGTCGTTTAGCTATAATAGCTAAAATTATGTGAGATAGGGAGTCTCTTTTACCCATAATTGTCACTTTTTACCCATCTGTAATCTACAGATTCAACCTTTCCTTCACTACTTTATGCACTGATAGCCAATTCATACCCAGTATGACATCAAACTCATGGAAGGGAAGTTCTATCAAATCTACTAGAAAGGTCTGCTCATGAATTATCAAAAGTCTATAAATTGTATTCATCGTCACACTCTATCCAATTAGGTTTCTCACTTGAATGTCTAAGTCTATAAGTTCTAGCTTAAGTCCCCTATCTCGTGCTTATATGGTGCAAATATAATAGTGTGTCAATCTAGGGTTAATTAAAGCTAATATTGGCATATCAATTAAAGAGAAAGTACCAGTAATGATGTCTAGTGCTTCCACTTCCTCTCAAGCATAGATAGCATACTATCATGCTAGAGATCTAGTCTTTGATCTAGTCCTTTAACTGGTGATCGACTGCTCCTACCTCTACTATCTTGGTGGTATGCTGGGTGCTGCTATACCTAAATCCTAAGTCTATGCCACCTCTGATTGTCTCTAAGGACAATCTCTTTTGAAGTGGTCTCTAGCTTAACAGATAAAGCACTATCTTTGTCTGTATTACCAGCACTAATC
>CANXYI011920861.1:0-10277 GCA_948208565.1 Hura crepitans | reverse complement strand
CAAAAAGAAAAATATTTCCAATTTTTATTACATGTGTTAATTCGGGACATTGCAGGGGTAAAGTTGATTTTAATATAATAAGAGATATCGAGTTGGAATCTCCAATTAATTGTATTTCTATTATAATCATAGCATGAATTGCAGTTGTAAAATTAATAATCCAAATGAAATGAAATTAATTATAAATGTCATATACTGTATGAATGATAATAAGGGATCAAGAAGTTTGAACAATCTTGTGGAATTGGATGCTTTGTTGTAAGGATAACTATAATTATGATATCCAACTAATTCTAAATTCTTAATTAATTTTTAACCAAAAAAGAAAGTCAATTCAGTATTGTTTCCAACCTAATAAATAACATATATGTTATCTTTTATATGAAGAACTTACTTTAGCATTAAGAAACTTTTTTCCTTTTTTATCGTTTGAATTTTAAAATATATTGATTCAATTAATTTAAATTTATATCGATATAATTATACAAAAATAAAATATTTTTTTAAATATTTAAAAATGTCACGTGTTGAAAATAATTTTTTTTTTGCTTTTATTTTGTTGTTGATTATAAATTACGAGAACTTTGAGTCAAAATTTTCGAAAACCAGCTGGTAATCCAGTTTACATTAACAAGCCAGAAACTTGGAATGGGTCATATTCAAAGTCAAGAGGTGCAATTCTCTTATAAAGTAAGTGCTAAAAAAAATTCAGAACACAATAAACTTATTATAGTAATGTTTCTTCAATTTTATGAATTATTGATGATTCGGTAAGAGAAAATTAAATAAATCCTAATAAAATTAGTCAAAATATAAAAGATGCTTCCACACTTGCATGCTTACTATGGTCCATTTGCTAATATTCTATAACTCCTTTTTTATTTTCATTCAAAGAAAAAAAAATAAATCAAATTACAATTCATTTCCTCAAAAAATGAAATTCTATCAATTAACAACAATGTTTTTTCTTTTAATTATTTTAGTAATATTTCGAATTCCAGTTAAAATCTTACAGAACGGATCAACATAATTAAATTTATTTGATTGATATCCCATGATCATATGTACATAATTATCATAAAATAATTATCACATGACAAATGCTTAATTTTTTAGGTCATGAAGAGTTTGTATAATGTAAAAAAGTGTCATTAATATCCTAAGTGATGAGATAAATTAGTAAGGATTTTTTCTCCGTATCCAAAGATTTTGGATTCGAATTCTGAATATATAATATCTTTAAATATTTGAGAGAGAGCACTTTATTTTTTTGGTAAATTTATTCCGCGTGAATCCAAATTAATCAAATCAATGAATTTTAGATACTAAAAAAGCTTTACAAAAAAAAGTGTTATTAATTAGTTAGGCTGCCATGCTAATCATCAGTCTAGTTGCTTCTTGATATCAAATAGTATCATCTTGGGGATCATAATTTGTTTGGTATTAAGCAAGTATCACACGCAAAACTATACAAATTAATGCCACATAAAATCTTTTATCTGAATAATTTACTTCTTAATCATTTCCTCCATGTTCATCTTCAAAATTCAACTGATAATTTATTATATATTTTCCTTTTTTTCATCTTATTTTAGTATTATAAATACATTTTTATATTTTTTTCATTTTTCATACACACAATAGTTAAAGAGTAATTTATTCAATCATAAGGATTTTTCAGAAAATTGAGATATTTTAATCATTTTTCAATCTATATGTCGAAATTAAAAATGACTCAAAATGAAAAATAATTAAACTATGCATATATCTTATGCAATTATTGAATCTTAATTAATCAAACTAATGAGTTATTTGCTAGCTATGATCTTGAGCATGAGCTGATGATGACAGGATGACTTCAACTTAAATAGTGAATTTTTTTTTTTAAATTATGTGTAAATATATTTATTTATTGTTCTTATATGCTATGAATATATCTATACCAAATCTCCAAAAGGTTACAAGTCCAACTTTCCAACCTAGCCATGGGGTTTAGCATTGAAGTACATATGGTCCCAATCTACTCCCTCTAACGATCGTAATCTTCCAAAGTTATATTAGTTTATTACTAATCCAGTCAAAAGAATGTTAATTACACTCTAATCATAATTGTTTATTCTTAATGATATGTACCTGATGTGTGCCACATTATTATTTATAATTTTATGCATATTTTTACGGATTTCAATTAATTTGATTTAACTTGGATCAATCCAATACGAGCGTACAGCTCTTCTAGCACTAATTTATTTATTTTTTATTACAAGACTTGAATTTGAGACATTATATAAAGAAAATAAATTTTGATCTACTTGAAATGACAAAATTACCAAATATTGATTATACTATAATTTATTAATTAATAAGGTTTAATAACAATATACAAACTTATAGATTGACCGATTTGCATCCGTCTTAATAATGAAAATTAAGTTAGAAACTGTCTCCACCAACCCTGCGCAGAGAAAAGGGAGATAACAAAGAGATGCATACACGGGAAATTTAATTATTTTATTAAAAAAAACAGTAGAACATCACATCTTTAAATTAATAATTAATATAGTTATTCGGAGATACTCAAGGAAAAAAAATAATAATCTTAAGCAGACAGGTTTTTCAAAGTTGACATGTTATATCCCAATAAGCATAGACAGCAATTACAAGCCTTCTGGATTGACACGTACCTTAGCAAGCAATTTTCACATTTATTGTTATACAAATCATGTTAGTTGAGGATGCTTAATTAACTGAAAAAAAAAAATCAAACCTATCTCTTGCTTGTGTAAACTAATGAGTAATGTCTTTGAAAATTGAGAAAAGAAAAACCTCTATCAATGAAGTTCAATTAATTTAAAGAGTCGCAATAATTTTTATTTATTTGTAAGGATCTTATTGAAACTCAGAATTTCAAATTTTATCATTCTGTTTATAAGATATATATATGGTAGAGTATTAGACTTTCTTTTTTTTAAAAGGAAAATTACAAAAAGATGATCAGGTCGAAAATACATAGGATTAAAGAAAACAAAACACAGTATGATATTATATTTATATATAAAATTTTCTTGCAAATGTATTACAATTGGACAAGTGGAATTTCTAGGAAACTTGCTTGGCAAAGCAAGAAAACAAGAAATTGAGTTGTCTTACATACATATATTTGAATTTCAATATTCTTGAAATTTATATACTATGATAAAGACAAAAATCCCATTTGGGTATTTTGTCATCTAAAGAATCAAAATGGCATTAGCCACTAAAAATGAAAATTTTCCCGAAAATTATTATTAAGACGTGAATTTAATTGCTTACTGTATTATTAATTTTCCTTTGATTCATGAACTCATGTATCCTCTTAAGTGCAACTTCAAGTGTCTGCTCACTCATGTTGGCAAAACAAACTCTAAACCATCCTGGTTCAGAGCAATGGCAGGATGAACCTGGAGAAATGTTCAACTTCACATCTCGAATAATGGAGTTCCATAGTTTCAATTCACCTTCTCTTGTTGGTGCTTCCAGGAACGGGCTCAAATTCATCCAACAAAATAACCCAGCATTGCCTTTCAAACATTCAATTCCAGCTTTTTTCAATCCTTGGATTATCATTTCATACCTTTTTCTCAATCTTTCTCTATTGATGTTGATGTAATTCTTGGTGAATTCTGGGTCGGACAACATGCAAGCAAGCAGATGCTGTGTCTGTGATGAAATCAAGGTGAAGCTAGACATTCTTCTTGCAGTCGTAACAACCTTATCATTGTAAGAATATATGGTTCCGACACGAAAACCAGGCAGCCCCAGATCCTTGGAGAGGCTGTAAACAATGTGAACTCTTTCTGCATCTTTGTAATTGCGAGCTTGGAGAACTTCTGCAATGCTAGTGAATTCTGATGAAGAGAAGGCAGATCCTGAATAGATTTCATCAGATACAAGATGGATGTTCTTCCGGGTCACGAAATCAAGAATCTCTTCAAGAACTGATCGTTGGATTGTGGCACCAAGTGGATTTGAAGGATTCGTTATGAGTACTCCTCTAACTTTAACATTCATAACTTCTGCTTCTTTGTAAGCTGCCTCCATGGCTTCACCAGTTACTTGGAAATTATTTGAGCTATCGCAGTGAACTGGGATAATTTTTACGCCAGTTCTCCACCTTAAATCTCTTTCAAATCTGTAATTCAAATTAATTTTATTAGATTTAAAATCACACGACATAAGAATTTCAAAGTAAAGATCTAAACTTTGAAACAAAAAAAGCTTACCCAGGATAATAAGGAGTTGGAACAAGCAAAGCATCACCGGGATCAGCAATAATGAAGGTTATAAGCTCATTAGCAGCAGTTGCTCCTGCAGTTAGGACTATTCTTGAAGGGTCAAATTTAGCTCTTCCCCCTCTAATTTCTTCCATGAAACTGGCCATTGCCTGTAAAAAAAGGTGCAAGCTGTCTGTCAGAATTTCGCTTTTAAGCAAGAAAGGTAAATTAATTAAGATAATTAAGTTTTAATTAAGTACCTGTCTGAAAGATTTGAGACCATGATAATCTTGAAACAAAGCATTCTCTTTGAAGCTAGGAGCTCCTTTTCCGGAGCTAGTTGCTTCTGGGTGATTTTCTAAGTACTCTTCCAGCAAATCAAATGAAACCTGTTTCATTGGGATGCAAATACATATAAAAGTTAGTTAAACTTCATTTTCTGATATATGTTACGGAAATACATTTGTAAGTTTACATACTTGATTTTCTGCAAGTCCCATCTGTATAACTCCTGAGGGATTTTCAACTTCATGATAAGGATCCTCATCATAAGCTTTCCAGCCTGCGAAATATGGAGAATCTTCTCCATGAGTTTCAGAAACTGCAACTCTTGAGAGCTCAACTCCTGGTTGTTCAAGCTCTACTATGGCCATTATGATAAGTTTGTAGCTTTTTTGAAAGAGATATGAAAATGGGGTTTAGTGTTTATCGAAGATGATGTTGATGGAAGAGAGGGAGAGAGGGGATTTGCGTAGAGAATTGGTGGTGAATGAAACCAATGTCAAGAAGGCTCTTATATATAGCAAGTTCAGAAGTCTAACAGGGTTTGACATGGAAGAAAATGAAATAAAAAAGGAAAGGTGGGACCCACATGTTGAGATTTATTTATTAAAAAAAAGAAATAATAATCAATAATTGATTCTGCAATGTAAGCAATATCATAAATCTCACCTTTTTAACGGATGAAAATTTAATCTCCGTGCCAACTGTTCGATTCTGTCATCTTCTAAAACCTTTCTTCACCTCAATCTCCATAAGATCCTCACACCGAATATGGTGGTTGACAGGGGGTGGGTGTTCTTTTTTATTTTTTTTCTCTTCTTCTTTATCTGAGGAGATGGTATATAGATTACTCCTCTCTGAATCAGAATTTTTAAATTTAAATTTTTTGAATATAAAATACTTTAAAATATTTGAAAGAGAATACTTTATTTCTATATAAATATTTTAAAAAAATATTTTATTTTTTATATAAATTTATTCAACACAAATTGCAATTTATAAAATTAACACACTTCAAAAAATAAATAGTGTAAATTAAAAACAAAAAATTCTCCCCTTCAGCACTCTTATACTAAAGATATTGAAAATAATTGTTGTTAATGATCATATGAGATACTGTTTCTGTACATTTTCAAACCTAATTAGAAATGGTATACAATGTTGGATTCAAGATTTTATGCTCTAAAACTCAGTAAAAGTCAAATAATATAATGCTGTATGTCGAAAAACTTAATGGTCCAAATTATTAATATGCAGTACATTTAATACACTAAATTTTGTCTCCCGAAGCACTGTGTACCATCAAATAATACGTTCAAATTTATTTTAAATGAAAAGAAAAAAATAACTGCAAACACATAATTTATAAATAATTCTAAGTTTGTTGTTATACTACATGCATGTACAAGAACAAAATAATATTTCATTTATTTATTTATGAAATTTGATTATGATTCCAACTAGTGATTTTGATTAAATTAATTAATGGTGGTTAATGATATCCCAAACAAGTTTCGACTTTGCAAACCTATGACTAATCAAATCATTAATTTTGGGAACAAATTAAACCTTTAAAGCTACAGAAACGAATTAAGATCATGCAAGAGAGGGATGGAATTGCAAAAATATTACAAGAGATCTAGTAGTAGTTAAGCTCTGATGATCTGACAAAGATACCAATTTAAACAAGATTATGATTCTGATTTTGGGAACAGAATTATGACAAAATAGAACCTTTAAGAAGATCTTATGGCCCCACTTCTGCATTACCTCTAAGCAACAGAATTTATAACTTCATTACTCCTTAAGCATCGTACTTAGCCCTACTTGTCCACTCTAATCTCTTTCTTTATAACTTGAACTCAATGCAATATTTTGTTTTGAAAGATCCCTTTAACGACAATTGCATTTCTATTCGATTCATCGTTTTATTAGAAATATATGAGCTCAAGCGCATAATAAAATGTATAGTCATCTAATCATTGATATACGTAAGTTTAAATCATGACTAGATCGATGTAAGATTCGAATTCGAGATATGAAAGTGGAATGAATAGGCATGGTAATTAGCGAACATTAATGGGTCATTAATGAGTTAATGACTAAAGAGATTAAAGCTTAAGTAGATAGATAACAAGAAAAGAGGGAATATCTAGGATGTGGTATAGGTAGGCTGACAAATGAAGGGGCGTAGATGTAAGAAATGAGATACTTGTAAAGATTGTGTTTGGTTGAGCAAGATTTCAACTAACAAACCTAGAGAATACAAAGAAATTAATCAATTTCAAAAAATAGTTCAGTATATTATGGAAAAGAGAAAATATGCTCATATTAAATTAAAAAAAAAAGAAAGAAGAAAAAGAAAAAAGGGGATTGGTGGAAGGACGTGGGGTTGGATAAATAACCATGTGCAAGAAACTGAACACCCTCAGAATTGGCAACGAAGTAGATGTAGATTAGACTGAAGTTTAATGCAAAATTAGAACGTGAAAGGAGTGCTGCTCTGCTTGACGATTTTTCGGCGGCTTTGGTCTGTAAGAGACAGACAAATATCAACCAATGCTCTTCGCCAGATATGAATGATTATTTTCTTTTTTTTTTAAAAAAAATAATAAATTCTGCATGTAACGAGTTTTTGCTTATTTATGACGGAAGAGTTAAGAGTTTGAGTCCTGAAATATTGGGTGTATCTGAAAAAAAAAAAAAGAAAAAAACCATTAAAAGACAATCTACGTACCCCAAATTAATCTAAACATAGTTACATCAATTTTCTATGTCCCTTCCATTAAAAAAAAAAAAGTAATCATTTTCATACGCCTGCAGTGCTGGACCGACATCAAGGTCCCAGTAATGTAAAAATCAAAATTGGCGACCTGATTTTACCCTTTAACATTTAATTCTTCGTCCATTCTTAATGGAAAAAATGAGTATAAAAACTTACAAAAGCTGAAAATTTTATGGATGAATTCTTGAAGGAATCATATTAAAACTATATATAGCGCAAGTGTTAAACTTATAACAGAGACGATTTTTCTTATTAAATGCATGTAACAAAACAACTTATGGAGTAATAATAATAATTATTATTATAACGTTTTATCATCATCGAATTAATATTCGTGATGAACTCAATTTTCAATAAATATTAATAATAGCCCAATATAAAAATCAAACTTGAAAAGTTGGAAGTGGTAATTTTTGATTGATATGAATATTAATTAAAAATCTTGATTAGTAATTGACCAATTGTAAGCTAAATAAGTAGGGAATCAGCAATTAATGCAGATAAAAGAATAAAGTTAGTGATTAATTAAGAGTGTTAGGTAGGGAAGAAAATTAGCAAAAAAAAGTAATTAATTATCAAATGCAAAAAAAAAAAAAAGTAATCATAAATGGATTCCAACTGAGCAGCAGCACATAAGGGAAGCACCCCAGAAATTAAGTAGAAGCTTAGCTGCATTAAGACTAATTAATCAAACAGTGGAAAAAGACAGGTCAAACAGATTTCATAGACTGATTCATAGTTGAAAAATGAGGACTTCCTTTTGTTTAAATAGTTTTAATTTGTTTATTAGTGAAGAGCTTAACGTGTCACTTGTTGTTGTTAAAGAGGCAATGTTAGTCACTTTCATTGCTGGAGGATATGGACTACAAGTGAAAAGGAACTGTCTGAACTTGTTCTTGCCGCCCTTGACGTATACCTTAAGAGTTTGGATTCTCATTTTTATGGTAATAACCGACAATTTATAGGGGCATCATCAATGTTACTTTGCCCTTTGTTATCGTAATTATAATTAATTCATGCATTAATAACCTCAAAGGATGTAATCTAATAGTATGGTATTATAGGTTTAAGTTCAAGTTTTTGTACGAAGCTACTATAAACACTTGAGAGTCAGCATTTTGCAATTTTTTATAAACTTGTTTGATATGAATTCAAATTAACAGAAGTAATAAAATTTGAATAGGATTTAGAAATGGTGATAAAAAAAAAAGCTCTTAATTTTACTTTAAAAATGATAAACAAAAAGTTGAATTTAGTCTCCATATACAAATCGTCTCCTAATTTTCACCGTATTAAATTATAGTTAGTCTCTCTATTCTCTCTATACTCTCAAATCGATGGGTTTTAATTTAATGATATTGATATAATGATAGGGCTATAAGATCTTAAGTTGGAAATTGAGTCTAATAGAATAAAAGAAATGGATATAATATTATTATTTGATTTATTAATCAATTATAAAACAATAATAATTTCTTTGTAGTAGTAGAGGAAACTCAAAGATTTGATGCCCGATTTCTGAAACTATATATGACGTAAGTAGTTGATTTCAAAGTGTTTAATGTGGTACTTAAGTTGTTAAATTGAGATTAATTAGAAAAAGATTGTGTATAACCTCACTGAGATTAAAAGAAATTAGATAAAAAAAAAAAGGATATAGCATGTTGCTTTGCATCCCAATCACAAGGCATATGAATCTTCTTGGAAGATACAATGCCAATAGCCATCCGCCACGTTGGAATCTTTGTATCCATCATGATGAGATCATGTCAAAAGTTAGATAAAATTAGAATATTGGGTAGGTCAGATTTTTAATACTAACTTTGGTTATTAACAATTTTAATTACAATTTAACTGTTATAATTAATTTTGTTCCTTTAAAGATTTTCTACTTTTCCTTCTTCTTTTTTTTTTTTTAATCTCAATAAATAATTATATAACAATAATATACTGTTGTGATTCCAAACGTTTCTTTCTTAAGAACACGTTTTGTGAACCCCAGAAGGGATCTATGACGTTTGAGATATATATATATATATATAGTAATAGCACTAATTGGATATGGTAGTCTTTATTTAATTAAAAACTTAATTTATTAATTTATATATCAATTGGAAAAAAAATTATCAAGAAATTGGAAATTTCGTGAAGGTTGAGCAATATTAATAATACTTAATGCACTATTTGTTATTTTTTTCTTGTTTATGGTTCTTAATAGTTGTAAAGCATGAGAATATAAATTAATATCCCCCACATAACATTGACTAAAACTCTTTAAAATTAACGTTTTCCAAATCAAAAATTTCCTTCTGGAATTGTTGGTGAGTAGATATAGTACTGCATGCACCGGCATAATTTTTATTTTCTCCAAAATTTAAAAAGTTTGCTATTTTCACATAAAAATAAATAAAGGGCTTACGAATGAAAATTTTTATAAATCATATTCAAAGGCCAATAAAATCACAAAACGTATCAACCCTTGCTGATGTGTTAACGGATTGAGAAAGAAGATTGATGTGGGTTCATAGCGTAATTGAATTGGTATAATGACATACCCTACTTGGTTGAAAGAAAGATGCTAATTCTTTTTATATATGCGTGATCATTTTTAAAATTAATTATTTTTCGTAGTACGGTGTAAATATATATAAATAAATTATATTTTCAATAATAATTTAATATAAAAGTATTAATTACTCATAAAATTTTATTAAAAAACTGTAATATTTCGATGATAGACTAAACTGAATTGCAAAACTAAAATGGCAATAATTAATATTAGTTGATATGAGCAAAATGCCCTTTTAGGATTTATATTTTTCCAATTATATACCGAAATAGGAACGTAAACTATTTTCTCATTGTGCACTTATTCTTCTGATTCTTAAAAATGTTCAATCCTTTATTAAATAAAAATATCTGTTAAATATGATTTTAATTTAAGTAGGTCAATGATC